>JAVQJF010021723.1:0-50024 GCA_036023855.1 Gadopsis marmoratus
GGCCGGGTCGCGGAGGCAACAGGCTAAGCAGGGTTATCCACACGTCCCTTTCCCCTGCAATGCTTTCTAGCTCTTCCCGGGGGACCCCAAGGCGTTCCCAGGCCAGTTGGGATATATAATCCCCCAGCGCGTTCTGGGTCTGCCCCGTGGTCTCTTACCGGTTGGACATGCCCGAAAAACCTCCAAAGGGAGGCGTCCAGGGGGCATCCTTACCAGGTGCCCGAACCACCTCAATTGGCTCCTTTCGATGCGGAGGAGCAGCGGCTCTACTCTGAGCTCCCTCCGAATGCATGCCAGTAATCCCTCTACAGAAAGTACTGGCACTTTTCACACTTTTCACATCCTTCAGGATGATTTTCTAAAACTTTTTATCACTTAAGAGAACACTCGTCCTCCCAGAATTATCAAGGTTCATGTCTTCCTTTTCTACAGAGACCTAAGAATTTTTCAATATTTCCCCCTTTTCAGAGATCCCACATTACTTCACCAAATTTGCAGAGATGGCAGGTTTCTCCTTCACTCTATTTTCAAAGATGTGTATTTGATGTCTGCCAGGTCGTGAAAAAATTTCAACCTCCTTCCTCGTCGTTTCCTAGAATTTACAGGTCCATCTACCCAACATCTTGGTCTAGGAGCCGTTCCACTTCATTTTAAGGACGTCCAGAGATTCCAGGTGCCTTGAGCGATTCTTACCCAGAATAAGTCAGCAGTCTTGCCACAGAAAGCAGCACTTGTAAACCTTCACCTCAGTTTCTTTCAGAAAAATCCATTGTGTCCTATGCGTCTAAGGGCCTTCTTGTAAATTAGATTGTTCTTCTCAGAGGGTGTCTCCTTGAAGTTTGAAATAAATTTATAATGGACAGTTTTGGGCGTATTCATCTTCCATCCTTTACATAATAAAACAGCTTACATGCACTATGAAGGTACACAGGGTCAAAGTTGAATGAGGTGATGCAGTTATGCAGAATGCAGTAAATATTTTGGAAACATAGTTTGGCTAATGTTAAAAGTAAGTCCTTGTTTGTAAGTCTTACCTGAAATACTGTATTAAGAGCCTATTAGCACTACTTCTGCTACTACAATAAACACACTAATTCTTCTTGCTATTAGTGATAATAATTATGATAGTATCATAATAAATGATTATGGTCAGCAATAGTTTTGAAATGACTCGTCATATTATATATTATGAGTTCTTACCTGAAGTGCAGTAAGGATGTTGGGCAGTGCTTGCCCATAAGTGTCATGGCAGTGAACTGCTACAGCTTTGGTGGGCACCTCCTTCATAACACTCTGCAGCATCTTAAACATGGAACCTGGAGTACCAACACCGATGGTATCCCCCAAGGAAATCTCATAGCAGCCCATTTCATGTAACCTCTTTGCCACCTAAAGAATAGTGAACATATGGTAAAATGCTCTCATTAAAATGAAGTCATACAGTAAAAGAAGTGTTAATGCTTCTCTTCAGTAAGATGCAAGCATCATTTCAAGTTGACATGGCAGAGAATATACCTTTTGATTTGACAATTCTTTAATCATCTATTTTTCATCGTTGATGTTGTTGATGTAGTTACAGTTGGAATATGAAGAAGCTGCTTAATAGCCTGAAATAAGAGCCTGACGAGCATCATGTCATAAATTCGCTGTGTGCAAAAAGTGAGGGAAAATGCATTCCACCATGACATGTTAAGAGGGAAAAAACCTGGCAGTAGTAGATACTTAACCTTAACCAACGTTATCTTCCTGCATATACGTCCACAAAACCTGTATTTTATAATCTGCTAAGTCACTGAACATGTGATAACATTTCAAAATGACCATTCACTAATGTATTCTCTACTGAATGTTTCAGTAAACATCAAAGATTATCTAACCTCAGCAACTTTGGAAGGTTCAATGTGTCCCTCGTGGGGGCATCCAAGGGCACAGGAGACGTATCTGAAAGAGGACGACATTTGTGAGACATTTAATGTGTTTATGCAACATTTGATAGCATTTGATGTGATTGACTGACTGTAAAAAACTAAACAACTGCTGTGGACGTGGTAGCAGTTTATTGTAACAAGGAGAACTTCATGCTGCTGATTATTTTGGTATTGTGGCTTCTGTATTCCTGATAACTGGATTACATGTAGGACACATTTGCTTAAGTCAAAATCAACACTGACATCCACTAACTACCTCTTTTGTCCTTGTTGTTTTGGCTGTTCATCTGTTTGTCAGTGAGATATCGCAAAGGCATGCCAAAAGATTTACATGAGATTTTGTTAACAGATCAGTGATTACATTTTGGTAGTGATTCAGATCTTGATTCTATGCCATTTGTTAATTATCAAACAGTAATTGGCACTTGGAAAGTCATGGTGTTTACACTAATCCACTGTTTTTCTCATGTGTTTATCTCTTTTTGGACAGAGAGGTTCATATAATCTAAGAAGGCATGCATTACAATCGTAGTGGTTTTCTTTTCCATGTATGACAAAAGGCACAACTATATTCAGTAACTGACCCTGCTTGGTTTGCTTGAATGTCCAGCTGGACTTGTGGGTTAGAAATGCATGGATATAACTTGGTGAGCATCTGGAAGTTTGCTATAAAGCTATAATTACTGAATTGTGTGTTTTATCCTACATATAGAAGCTGCAGGTTTTTCAACTGTTTTGATTTAATTTGGGGTAAAAAGTAAATGTGAGTGAGACATTAGATTTAGATTTCTTTCACTCATTATAAATGACAATTAATATCGAGAGTACTAACCCACGGACTGGAATTTGTCGCTCTTTGGCAGAGTTAATGACTTCCTCAAACCTCTGCATGCTTTCATCAATAGAGCAGTTAATATTTTTTTTACTGAAGGTTTCAGACGCTGACCCAAACACTGCCACCTCAGTGGCACCAGCTGTAACCTTAAAAGAGGAGAGAAAAATGAACTTGTAAAACCATTTTGAACACCGTGTTGGAGTTACACTTACGTAAGTGCAGGAAATATGTGGCAAAAAAGAAGGTAGTGCCAACAATTAACTGAAATTGACAAGCCTGGGTAAATAGTTGTGGTTTATAGCAGAGATCATCGTGCGGAATAGAAAATGAATGCTTACAGCATCCTGAAAGCCTTGCATGTTAGGTGTCAAAACAGGGTAGCGAACATGAGGTGCTCTCTGGATTCCTCTGAGTACATCAGTGTGGTCGGCCATCTTTATGAATGGGGGGAAAACATATGATGTAGAAAAACAAACCTTCGACATCATCTCAGCATGTTCCTGAGAATACATCATTCTGCACAAATGTTTCCACTTGTAGGCAGCAGAGACTCACTAAAGGACAGAACTACTTTTTCATGTCACATTTCTAGGTATAAACAAAACATGTATTTGTTTGCACTTTTCAGTAAGTAAATAGAGATACACTTTATGAAGAATTTCTTAAAATATTCTTTTCACAAGCTGTGATTCCAATAAGAATGCGAGAGGAGCAGCAGGTTTCCCTCAGTAGCTATTATGCAGACAAGAAAGAGAGCCTAATAAATCACTCAGCACTCTTTTGCTGTGCACAGAGAAGAGTTATTACCTGCGGTACCCACTTTGAAGAGACAAAGCTGGTGGCCTCGATCACAGACAGGCCTGTTCCTGAGAGCATGTCTATCAGCTGGATTTTCACCCCTGTCGGAACAATTTCCTGGGGAACAATGAAACTGAAACAACTTATTCTGGATTTGATTCCACTCAAGATGGGAGGTACAACAAGCAGCTTTTTTATTTACATTTTTTGCTACACTGCTTGAATTGATATATACTGTACATATTCACATGCTGAATCTTGCTGAATATTTTGAGATCCCTCACAGTATCCAATATTTCTCATAATAACACGTTGTGGAAAATGAAATGATCTCTGCATCTCGTGCAATCTGTAAAACTACAGGCGTGCAATAAGGAAATGATAAAGCAGTGACATTCTAAGCAGAGTAAACTAAGCCAGAACCGTGTCATCTTCCCCATTCAATTTCAAAGAAAATGTGAAACATATGCTTCTGGTAATTATGGCACACACGCCATCTGTTATGGATTGTTTTATGTATGAAAGATGCAGGGAAAAATGGGGGTTTCCCGGGATGATTATGTACAGTATACAAAACAAGGGTGCATATAAATATAAATGAGATTTGTCACTGAAATGATATACCTTTTCATTTTGAAGTCCATCTCTCGGCCCAACTTCAACTATTTTAACAAACTCTGGATACTCATGTCCTGCAATGGTCTGTAAGAATTTCAGAGAGAAGCAGAAAAGAGAATAAAAAAGGAATGCCACTCAACAGGACACTGAACACAAGCAGTCAGCCATCCTTTTAGCGTGGGATGCTCCAGGACATGTTATTTCTAACATGAACAACCCCCTCCTTCAAAGCCAGATGAAACCTGAGATCCAAAACATAAGCCTGTCATGTTAAGGATGCAAACTCAGGATATAAAGAAAAGGCTAGGAACCAAGGTAAGGGTAACTCCACACAGACCACAAGGGATATTGTGAAGATCAGGGTATTTTTCTGGTCTGTGTCTCCTTATTGACCTCAAATGTAACACCTTAACAGAGATAAAAGAATTTATATAACTAAACTGAGTGACAGTCACAATTTAAAAACACCGCCAAGCTGACCAAAAACTGCTAAGCTATCCAATGGATTTTTGTCCACTAGGGAGCAGAGAAATATGGAGCCCCTCTGGGGCCATATGGTAGAAAAACAAAACCTCAATGTGTAATCCGTGCCCTCGGATTCATAATCTGTGCACACGGTTGGCGTTTTCTTCTACCCAGCAGCAACCAACAACCAGTGACCATTATGCATTTAGCATCCATTGTGCTTTTCACTTGAAAACCAACATTAATGAGCAGCAAGCAGCCAGCTTGCTAACATCATGTTAACAGTTTGCCACCTTCCCAACCTTTCACTTTTGTTTTGGTTAAATAATTATGCATTTATTTAGCCTTTTACTGCTCTTTGGGCAAACGGCCAAGCATCGAAAATTTGCGTTAGAGTTGCCTCCCAATGCTTGTTAACCAAGCCTTGTGTCAGCATGTCAGCTCTGACCTCATGGGATTTAGAAGTTACCCCCCTTTGCATGGGATAAGCAATGTCTGTATAAAATGCTCCATGGGGAAATGCATACATGTGTGTACTTTTATGCTACTTTATACTTCTACTTCACTTCTACTACAACATTTATTTCTAAAATATGATGCATTGTCATAACTACCCAACACTGTAAGTAGTACATTAAGTGCATTTGGTATATAATATTTATGTGCTTTGTAGTAAGGTATTAAATGCATGGCTTTTACTTTTTTTTACTTTTATGATACTGATAAATGTTGAGGGTAACAATTGAAAAGGAAGGCCAGACTCAACCATTCACAAAATGTGCAGGCCATAAAATCAACAAATGAGGTATAAGAGGCTAAAAATCTACATAAGGTCCTGTAGAAGCCTCTTGAGTGATTTGATGAAATGTAAATATCAAATCTATTAAATAAAACAAATCGAATGTAAAGAACCGCCATGGACAGTCTATTTGTCCACTTGCAATAGACAATTATTCTTCATGTTAGATTATTATTAAGTAATCCTGTTGAGGCAGCCTAATGGAGTTGGACACATGGACACAGAACAAACAGAAGCATCTAGCCTGCATCTTTCATCACATACAATCAGTTCAGGAAGATGTAAACAATTCATATTTACAGAGAATCCCCTGCATCCTTAAAAATACAGTTATATGTAAAAGTAGAACAAAATTTCAGTTGAAGAGGACCATTATATAAGCTGCACGCAGCATCAGCGCCGTGAACAGTGGCTGGCTGCTGTGCAGCCTCTCTGTCATGAGAGAGTCATGTGGCAGAGCATGTGCAGCAGATTAGAAACAACAAAAACAACGCCCACCTTCTCTTCCAGCAGCCAGCGTCTCAGCCATGGGTAGTCCTGGATGATTTGCTCATAGCTCAGGCAGTGCTTCACTGTAGTGGGTACGTTTCCCATCCGAATGGCTGCTGTTCAGCCCGCGGCACCTCTGTGTCCTCTGAGAGTACCGTAATCTGAACAGACTGCTGCAACTAATACAGCAAATTGAAGCGTCAGATCAATATGCTAATGCAGGACTGGACGATGGAAGGCCTTGCTGCATGAGAGGATAGCATGTGAGAATGGCTGCAGATAGTGGAGGATGAGTCAGCAGTTGCCATGGCAGCCACATCCCTACCAGGGCGGGGTTCAAAACAGAGAAGGATGGGGGGATGGAGACTGGGAGAGAGGAAATGGTGTGAAGCAAAGGGGCAAATGGAGCGATATGGGGGATTAGTGCTTAACTTAACACTGCGAATTCTTGTTTGAAGTCTTTTGAGGAAAGATCTACAGTAATGTGTACATTCAAAAAATAAAGAAGACAACTGCAAATCGGTTCCAAACAAGCTTAGCATTTCCAGCATTCACTTGAAAGTCTCACAGCTGATGTTTTATATCTTTATTCAACAACAAGATTAGATACACATTGAATAGAACTCCCGGTTCTAGTGAGGACTGAATGCTTCAGGGAAACAGGCTGCTTTGATTGATCTCCTGCGACCGAGGCAGTTGAGGGATTTCCATTGCCAGACATGACACTGCTGCCAATGTCAACTGCATGGTGTAATAAAATCCCTTGTTAAGCCAGGGCAACATTTACCAGAGAAAGAGCCATTCTTCTGAACCCAGATGTTAACAATAGAGCGGCTTAATGAAGTCCTAGCATTCAACCATCTCACCACACTAAACTGCTCTGTGATGAGAGACCGCTACCTCTCTCAGGGGAGGAGGGCGATTCATGTGATCAGCCCTGAAAAAGCCTTTTTTGTAGCAGACTTCAAGGTTGATGTCTATCAGTTGCCACCCCCTAAAATTTAAAATGCCTTTTGGCATATTGCCTCTAATCACTTATTCATGGTCCTCTTACAGCATTCATGGTTGAATTTTGAAGTAACCTTTAACACATTTTATTTAAGTTTTTTACATTATAACGAAATCAGTGCTGGTCACTATTTCTGCCAAAAAATAATAAAGGGAATGTTCTGCTGTAGTTATACTTTCCTGAAAAGTAATAATTAATTCATTTGAAATCATTTCATGATTTGAGTTATTTTTTGGGGGTTTCAAATTACTTGCAGTCAATGATAGCTGCATACATCAGTTAACCCTAACTGGCCTTTTAACATTTCTACTTTCAAGGAAACGCTGCAGCTATGGTTTATCTTGACAAATACCAGCTGCAGCAGGTCACTTTAAAGAACTGGCCTTCAGGGGCTTTCTTGCTTTTAGGAATGAATGTGATGCAGGTGAGTAGAAACTTTAAAGTTTTAAGCAGTTTAAATTGTACATCTGACATCTGTAAGAAAAGGAAAAATTACATTTTTGTAAGATATTAGAGACACTTAAAGGTGGAGGTGGTTTCAAGCTAAAACTGATGTGTGAAACATCGATAAACACCTTTTTCTGTAGTACATTTATATGCTATAAGAATAAGACAATTAGTTTCTACTCTTTCAGCAATACTTACTTAGAAAAACAACTCTAAGTAGCACTTAAGCAATTTTGATGTTGTAAATTTCAGTTTTTTAGAGTCTACACAGAATGGAAAATTTTCAGGACTCTGTCAGAGTTGGCAATCAAATCAAGAAATCACCATGTCGGATTTGTTCAGCAATCATAAAGCACAATAATATAGTGAAAGTAAATAGAAATTCAGTCTAATTATCAGGCTACTAATAAATATAACAACAGCACAAACTTAGATGTTTCCTTCTAGGTTAAACTCTGTAAAGGGACAATATGTTACGTTTGTGTAGATTAGGCAAACAGATATGCCTTGACAGGAAGAAGGATGTCTCTGCGCTAGTTTGTAAGCTGTCTCCTGAGAACAATATATTTTACACATGAGGATTTTGGAGACCAAGCAGATGATGAATGCCTCAAAATATTAAATAAAAATCAAACAGTGCAAATGTCACAACATGTTTCTGAACTGGAAAGAGTTGCATATAAAAGAAAGAGATTATTCTCTTTTTTTCATACTAAGAAAGGAACAGATGTGAAAAACAGTACTTTATAGAGTGCAGGTTTCGGCATGACATGAAAGAGGTTTTAGCTCTCAGATATATACTGAAAACAAAGTGGGAGAAAGAAAACAGGAACCAGATTAAATGAATTTTCATCCTCCATCCGTCTTCAATTTCTACATCATGGCTTTAACTGAACTGTAGCAACAAGAGAGTCCTGGTGCTGGGCGAATAGCACACTATCATCACTTTAAAAGCAATAATCATGACACATTGTTGGATATATATAGTCAGAATAATTACACCCAGTCCTACAGCGACAGGCCACTTGATGCTGTGTAATTGAAACTGAATTATGCATAAGACATGTTGCACAAAAAGAGCAAAGAATACATGTATATAGATAATCTTGGTCTTGTGTGAGGAAAGGCATCACCAAACTATCTCACATCCATTTTTATTTAGCTACATACAAAGAGAAAACAAGTGACCACAAACACTTTCAAATGTAAAGCCTTTCTAAAAATGGCAGCCCACCTTACAGTTTCTTCAGGAAGGCAGGCCACTCTGAGCCAACTTTCCACAGCTCCCCCGTAGAGACAGCATGTGTGTTAAAGATTATCCTCACAGTAATCACACCTCAGAGTGCCCTGTGGCTTTTAGTCACAAAAGCCACTGACCTGTGTGTTGTGTCTGCACATGATCACGACTCCGCACATGGAGCTCAAAGTAACGCTGTGGGACTTGGTGCACGCGCCTGTTCCGAATGATGAACGTTAGTCTATATTTAAAAAGCAGAGTGATCAAAAACATGTCAATCCTCACCAGTTAACAATCAGTTGGCTGCAATGAAACCATATCTGTAATCAATGGGCTGCACTATAAGCATGTCATTGATTTTAACATGCTACTATCTTAATTTTCTTCTTGTCACAGGCAATTGTTAACACCACTGTGTCACAGATACTTTCAAGCGGATGTTTCTAAGCAGCCAGATATTTATTGTGCAGATTTTTATATTGTGCCGTGGCCGGATTACTGCTCCGACTGGCTCATAAAACATAGAGATTTCCTTCAGTGTATCCATTTCCTTGGTGGGAGAGAAATTAAATTTCACAGAAAAATTTACAGTAGCCAGGGACACACATGAACTGGGTTAAGTAGTGGCTTTTGACATTTCTATTTGCGTCCTAAATTGATACAGTGGCATGTTTTGTTCAATTTCTTTACGCTGGTGTAGATGACAGGACAGATAAACATCAACCTGCAAGTCAAATGTCTTTTGGTCTAGGTTTGAGTATTGGTTGAAATGTTGTGATCCTGGCGTCAATACGATATACAATTCACATATTTTTTAATACTTTGGTGTTTTTTAGACATTCTTTTCTATAAAACCATGTTTTTTAAGAGGCCAAAGTTTTCTAAATTTCAGTTTTGTCTAAACACAAGCATCCATGGGATTTGCCTCCATGAAATAATGTCAAACTGGTGAAATTGGTCTTATGAACTAATTTCAGTTGCTACCAAAAATGTTTGGCTGTTGAATATAGCCATAGAAAATACTAGACTGATAATAAGGACATGACATCCAAGAGCTATTGAATCAAGAGCTTTGTTGAATTAACAGCGAATTATATTCTATTGTCTTATTGGAGAGCTAAGACCTCCAATCTACAGTGTAAACACTACTATACCTTTAATTGTCTTGGCTACCACAGGGATAATGATTACTGATAAGAGTCTGTGCCTTAAATTTATAGACTTTAAAGACAAACACTTATTTTTGGGGGGAGATTTTTCATTTACAAAACAACAGACCAGCATGTTTTAATAGAAAATGTTTACTTTTACACCGTGAATTGCCTTTCATTCTTTCTTTAGTTCATAATTGTGCCCAGATATGCCCAGAGTCTTCTGTACAAGAGTACCTTGTTTTGGCAGCATATTTAACATTTGTTTGAAAGCTTTGTGATACAGTAAATCAGCATGATTAATACAGGCTAGAGACATCCTTGGCCTGCTTTGTTTGTATTTTTCCTTTGAACCCCTTTTTATTTTATGTGTTCTTTGACATAAATTGTACAATAGATGGATGACAGGAGAACTTAACTAACACAAAAATAAGAGAGCAGGCATTGTTAGCATATCATATCAGAAGCTTACATTTCTACCGAGCCAAACCAGCAAAATAATCTTAAAAGACTCATAAGTTTTTCAGGATTCTCATGTAAAATATGGTTTATGATTGCCGCATTCAATAGAAAAAAGTAAAACCAGGATTTACAACTGCGTGTACATAGCTTTTATGGAGTTACACAAAGTAAACAGAGGGTTTAAATGTATTATTGTATGAGATTCAATTAACCCATACATTTGAATGTAAGTGTTAAATCCAGAAAAGTACAAGATCTCAAAATTTAGGACTGGTTTAAATGCACAGGTGCCACCTCTAATGGTAATAGGAAGTGACAGTTGAGTTCACAAACAGTCTGTTGTAACTCCGAGAACCCCGAACCCTCTGTTATCTGGCTGGGAAGCTAATGTGCATATGTGAATAACAAGCAAACATAACAGTGTTTCTGCGTTACCCTCTGTCAGGACACATTCCTCGCTGGTCCTGCTGTAGCCTTTATCATACCAAACAACATGTAAAAATGTGACCCATATGGTGTCCCTTTTCAAGAGGGACTAATCGAGCTGTATGGAAGTCGTAGCCCACCCACAGAATACAAATAAGGAGAACCATATGTGGGGAGATGAGTTAGGTAAACTGCACAACATTTTTATTAGCTAAAATTTCACTTGCCTTGTGGATGGACTGCAAGGTGACACTTTGTAAATAAACTTTGAGATGAAGAAAGAAAGAGACTGGTCTGGTTAACAGAGGGTAAATCGATGAAACATGGAATTGCTAAACCAAATGAACAGTAACATTTATGTTTTGTAGTTGTATTAGATTGACCAAAACCTGATCAAAACAAACATCATGTCACTTATCTACTGCATTACAGCCGACTGCACCGGTAAGTGAACATGTTAATGATAGTCAAGTCGGGAATATAACATTTAACTGGAGGTGTTACCCTCCTTTATGTTTAGTCACAGTTTATGGGTATGTTTGTTTAAAATCCAACTTTTCTTTCATGGACTGCTGACCACATTTTTCAAATATAAATGTCCTCAACACTTGTTTACAAAATGAATAACTACTGAAAATTCTTTGAATATACTATAAATAAATCATTATATGGAATTAAAGTAGGCTAAGTGTTCTACAAGGCTGGGAAGCCTTAAAGAGGTTTGGGAGCCATTGGCATAGAAAAATACGCATATGTTAAAGATGTTAAGTGGAATTTTTATTCTTGGTTGCCCATACATAACAAGGAAAAGATACTTTTCCCTTTTAATAGTTACTGTTGCTAATTATCTTGAGTTACTTTGAATCTTAGAAGTTTATAGACTATTTAATATGGATGACTGAGACATGGCTCCACTAAAAGTGCTCTTTAATCGTTATTGAAAAAGAGAACAGACTATAAAATATTGCAGCTCCTGTGATTTAATCTGTGAGGACATCGCTGAGTGGCCTCCAGCACGGACACCTCTGTCGGAGGTCTGACAAGATCAGCGGCTCAATACATCAGCTTTTTGTTTTTGTTTTGCAGCATTTGTCAACGTATTTCCTGCTCGTGATGGTTTAGATTAGATTAAAAAAAAGGACCTGAATCATCAAGCATTTGCGACTTCTGACAGACAGCCAGTCCCGGACTGCTAAGAGCTTCAAGATGATCTCTCCTCACTAAATACATCACATTTGCTGAACAAAAGAACATGTCCTTAACAGCTGCTCTCATGCCTGGACACGTCTGTTTTTTCAATCAGTTAAGAGAATAAACATGTTTGTGGTAGATAAAACGTAATATCAGCACCTGGAAACACATCCTGACATGTAACTGTGTTTATGTAAAGGCAACAGTATGTTGTGACATATACTATGAACCTGAAGGCACAAGAAACCATGATGAAAAGTCAGCTGAAATGGATTGTGACCTTTTTCCAGCATGTTCCATCAGTGGCCACTGGAAGTGCTGTTCTGATGAATCTCAAGGCACCTCTGACTCACTGCAGCCTGTTTTTGACCAAGGGGGTCTCAGAGCAGAAGGGGCCATCATATTAATCTGCCCTGACTATGGCAATTCTTACCTTTTCCTTTCATGTGGTCAGGAGGTTGCTGTCGAGAGGGCTGTGTAGTTTGGGAGGACTTAAATAGGAGCTCATTCATAGCAGCTCCTGCGCTACAGAAAGGGAAGAAATGTAGCTGAATTGGAAAGAATCCATGATATTAAACAGTAGATGGGATTGTGAAGTGCTAGGAGTAATCATGCCAGGCAACAGGCCACAGGAATGCAAATCACCCCTCAAGCCAAGAGTTAAGTTAGCAGGTGGCCTCTTCTATTCACTGAATGTCAACACTCCTTTTAGATGGAGCCCACATAACATCTGGGCAGGCCAGCGACTGCTTTTAATTAAGTGAAATACAGTCACTCAATGTTCTGCCATGTCAGAGAAAAAAAACGTTATAAAAGTGGGAGGGTAGGTGGAGAAAAAGTGCAACAGTACATATCCTGTATTCAGTGAAGGTCAACACAGTTGTGTAAATAAATAATATTCCTTAACCTAATCCCTAGATTTCCAAGACTATTGGAAATACGTGCATAACCAGAGGACTTCTCTGGAAATAGCACGTTCTCTCGTTATTTCCTGGAAAATCTTCTTATCATGAATGAGGAGGAAATGGAACAACACTCGCTTAGTTTAGTTTATGGTCTACACTTTGTATCCAGGGGTGAATCTTAGTTCTTAACAGATGGCAACATCCAAAATACGAGTGTACAGAATGCAAGCAAGCAGCGATGTGTCACACACATCACATAAATCACGTGATGGATGGTATCATTCCCAATAATCAGGAGGGATTGCTTACAAAATGGTATACCTTTGTCTGCTGGCAGCCTCGTGTTAATCACCCTTCTGGGCTGCCTTTGGAGGTCACAGCCACAGCTTTACTGCTAGCACTGTACCACTAGCATGCTCTGTGGGTGGAGCCCTAGTTTATATCATACTTGTCAAACATTTATAAGTTTGAGACGGTAGTCCGGCAACAGTTTGTAAAACATCCGCAGAACTCTAAACAGAAATACAAAAGGACAACTTGGTTTTGAAAAGGCTGGAGGACTTGCAGCTGGAGGAGGGGATAAAGCTCCAAGATTAAATAGATTTCTGCGTATAGCTTAGGGTGATAAATGGAACAAGAAAAGCTATGAGGTCAAGTAAAGGCAAAGCAGGAGATCAAGAGTTTTTCAAGTGGTACATTTATTAAAATACACAACACTCTCCATTAAGGTATACTTTCCCCAAAACGTAAGCTAGAATCAGTGTGGAGCAAAGACGTTTGCAGCGATGACAAAGTCCACAGAGGAATGAGACAACAGTGTTTATGGAAGAGTTTCATTACAGACTGACATAATCCCCTTCTGAGGACACGCTCTCTTGAAAAAAAAAGAGAGAAAATAAAAATCTGGCTTGGAAAAGGTGAAACAGTATCAGTGCTGAAAGACGGTGACAGCTTGAAAAGAGCTTTGGGCAGTTTAGTTCAGATTAGGGAACACACAGCTTTGTTTTTCCAGTGACCCAATTTGAGTTACAGAATTTCAAACACCCTGTTCAAGTGGCATGTTAGTGCTAAAAGCATCACCTCGAGGTCTCCCTTGTTTATCAAATTAACTTGTCATGCTGCATTTTGTGACGTTATTCTGTGCGTATCAGCCATTTATAATTGTTGGTCCAATACGGAAACAAACTAATCACAAATATCATATCATAAACTGACATCCAAGTACAATTCTGCATACATATTCAGCATTTATAGCACAAGTGTATTGTAAAAAGGGGGAAACAAGCAGAAGGGGTATAGGTATCATGATGACTCCAGTGAATAGTTAACTCATAAAAGTTATCATACAGATGTAAATAAGAGGGAGTATATGCCAACGGACACAAACGTTAAAAGATAACTGGCTTAAAGTAAAATCAACATTTTGTCCTAATCATTTAAATATCACAATATTCAGTGCTATTTAAAAAAAAAAAGAAAATAAATTAGGTAATAAAACTTTATATACATAATACTGTACATCACATCACACCTGCAGCAGATGTGTTTTCCAGCGATTCCCATACCAGATAGCATAAATTAAAGTTAGCCTGGCCACTAATGGCAACCACAAGACCTAACAACCATATTTCTATATTTCTTGAGGATAACGTTTGAGCTGTCATCAAAGTAAAGTACTGATATTGCATTGAGCTTGGTTGGGGCACAGCATGGCTTTGGCACATTGTCAGGAAACATTAAATGGACCTATAAATGAGAGCATAAATTAGGTTTAAAAGAGGTCCAACAGCAGTGAGTTTCAAATGAATTGTAACTGCTATGAACATTATGGTAGCTTATAGTGTGATTTTATTGCAATGCACTTAAAGAATACTTACCAGGGTTTGCACAATTGCATGATTTGTTGCATTCATGTGTGCATTGAGTGGAAAGGAGCATTCGCCATCACAGTAAAAAGCTGCATAGCCCTCAGGTGCAATGATCCAGTCCTTCACATAAAAATTAACTTCCATTATTTAGGACACATGGTGAACATTCTAAAGTGTCACCTAATAATCTCAATAGAAATGTGTTTTTACCACTTGTTAGGGTTCTGTGATAATAATTCTGTCTTACCTGCCAGCCCAAATCTCGAAAACTGACGTAAAGTTCATGCTTCTTGCAGGCTTGCTTCTGTTCACTTGTGTTGTAATCTGAGAAAATAGAAGGTCATTAATCATAACAGAAAATAACAATTGTGTATATCTTTTTGTTTGCTCGCTGTAGGAAGGTAACAGTGGCATAGAAGTCTATAAAGCTCCTGATCAAATGCACAAGAAAAACACAAACAGTACATATGCAATCCATAAATGGTCTATAAAGGGCATAGGGCCCTATTAATCACTACATTATTGTGATAAATTAGAAACATTTCCTATGAATGTTATACTATTAAAAATCAATGGATGTTCCATTAAATGTTTGATTTTGATCTTTTCCACATCAGTGTGTTTGGGTCATACATCTATAAAGAAGAGAAAACCCTTCACTAGGTCATAATTACTTGAAAAACTTAAATTAAATGAATAAACATTGATGAGATGTACATGACGATCATGTCAGGTCTGTGACAACATTGATTGTATATCTCTCAATCACTCTTAATAAATGCTGACTAAAATCTCATTTCATTCCAAATATCAGATTTTATAAAAATCTGTTGCTTTTTATCAGCATTTTTAAAGAAACTGTTTTGGAGGAATAAACAAAAGAACATTTTGCAGGACAAAGATAAAAGGTAAAAAGTATGACATACTGATTGCCATATTAAGAACCTTACCAGTGATAGGGCTAGAAATGTACGGTTTATTCTGAGGTTGGCACCAAAGGAAGGAATGAATAAGGTCATAAAATCAAGCACTGAGAAAGGTGCTCAGCAAATTCATGGCAATTAGGCAATTACACGTACAATATAAACATATTTCTAAGTCAAAATTTTGAATTAACAGTTAAAATACCCTAAAGGACCTTTGACAAAACTATTAGGAATCATCATCTGGCGACCATGAATATTCATGTTTGAAATTCTGTTTAATAATCAATCTGGCTAGTAATTGTGGCGATATCTTGCTGCAGGAAATTAGGTTGGTTAGTCTGACAAATGGCAGGGCAAAGGATGTGGTTAAAATGTATTTTATGTAAGGACTGGATGTTTATAGGATAAAATAAATTGTGAAAACGTATTGTAGCATCTTAACAACATCATAAATGTGCACATACCTCCAGTTTTTGGTACCTTAGACGATTCTTGTTGATTTGCAGATTTATTGCGATTGTGGTTCTTTTTCTTCCCACCAGCAGCTCTGACAGAGCGAAGCAACACCCCACTGGCCTTGAAGAAAGCAACCAGGAACGGCTGTTTGGACTGGGGCCCATTCCTCCCAATGATTCCAGCAGATTTTATGTTGATACTTCGTCCTTTAAAAAACAGAAGGTAAATAAAACATTCAAAATAAAACTAAAGGAAAAGGGGATATTTTATCATTTTATGACTGCTTTCAAGGTGCATCTCAATCTTTGCAAATATTAAATCAAGCCATTCATGTCTTTTGGAGATTTATGGTCATTTATTGGTGGTAAATAATGATGACAATCCACAAACTGAACTGAAAATTGAACTTCACTTGCCATCTACAGTCTCCACACAAAGCTGCAGGCCCAGGTTCTGCTGTGGGTTCACCACCCAGTGGTTACTGGTTGCCGTGATGTCAAACACTAGCCAACCCCCATCAGACGCCTGGACCTTTTTGGAGTCGAGCAAGAAGGTCTCTGCATCTCTGAAGGTAGGGAGAAACAGTGAAGCAAACATCTGCATTAAATAAACTGCAGTTAAAATGATGCACACTTAAACAGCCAGGACATACAATGCAAGCAGCGACTGCTATTACACAACAGAAACATACAATTTGTCTTCTGATTCTTTAAAATATATCATAAACCAGTGAAAATTTGTTTCATTTTTAGTCTCTGCGTTTCAGAACGGTGCCGATCAAACAGATGGTGTAATGAAGTTCCTTTACTGCTGCATTATAAACAAATTAGAAAACCTCAGTGCCTGCTACAGTGTGTACAGCTCTAGGGCAAATAAAAACTGTCTATTCCCCATAATGTTGCATAACTTTAATAGGACACAAAAAGAAACCATATGCTTCTTTGAGGGCATTTAGAGGAAATCCAGGAGGTCATTACCAGTTAGACTAGAACAGATAAATGAGGTATC
Organism: Gadopsis marmoratus; assembly: GCA_036023855.1. Classification (NCBI taxonomy): domain Eukaryota; kingdom Metazoa; phylum Chordata; class Actinopteri; order Centrarchiformes; family Percichthyidae; genus Gadopsis; species Gadopsis marmoratus. The sequence goes on from JAVQJF010021723.1 coordinate 17,019, forward strand.
GCTGACGGATCACAAATGGATGCTTTAGCCCAAACTCTGTAGCAGAAGCCAAAATCTGAGTGGCTTTTATTAGTTTCTTCATCTCTTTATCCTTTAGAAACCCAACAGTCTTCTCTAAAATGGCCTTCAGTATTGAAAACTGGTGATTTGGTGACACGGTGGTGGTAACAGTAATTTGGTCATTTCTGTATGCCAGCATTGTACAGGAGATAAAACAAAAGCAGCGGCACTGTTGTTGAAAAAGCTGTGACTTGTAGTAAACTGCAGTATTGTGTGGTCAAATTTCAGCTTTTTGATTGGCAAAACATCTCAGGCGTTATGAATCATGTATTTCAACCCTTCTGTATTTTTAACATGAGCCTGACATAAGGCATCAATCAACCCTAAGTTGAAAAAACACCCGCTTCGCAATTTGCATTGGACTCCTTTCAAGATCGGATAAGGCAGCGCCTGTTCAGTTTTTATTGTTACGTGGTGCTGGTCGGAGAGAACCAAGATTTTCCATGTGGCCCCAATAGTTCAGGAATTATTCCTGTGTTTATTGCAGGTGTAATAAAATTCGACTCCATGTGGAATTCCACAAGGTTAAGACAAATGAGTGACATACTTCTGAACTTCCTCTTTGAAATGTACCGTATTAAGCTTATATGCTGTGATAATTTGGTTTGTGTGGGTAAGAATTTACTATGCCCACAGCTATATCCAAGAGGGAAATGTTTATCGAACCCCTTCATCCATGATTACTGGAAGTACTGTTCCAGAAAACGTGAATTAGAGTGACTGGATACCAGGGTTAGCGGTAACTCCTCTTTGTAGACAAGTCTGTCTCCTACAAATTATGTTCATATGCCACTATTCTCCATTAGGAATTTATGTTCAATAGCAAAGTTCAGTACCAGTGCAGGACGTAGTGCGACATTGACATAGTGGAGTGAAAGGAGGTCAAGTCGGTGCGTAGTTGTCTGACTATAAAGGTACCCCGTGGCGCCTTTGACCACTACTACTGTAGCGATATGAAGCTATGTTTTTCAGAGCTCCCTGTTTTGCTAGTACAAGGACGGTGGATTCCCCAATCGACAGTAAGTGACAGCAAAGTACCAAAAAATGTTGCAATGTGCCAATAAACGCAGTGACAGAAAACTGCTAGCAAACATGGATGTAAACTATGTAGGTTTCAAATTCTACCAATAATCGGCTCTGCAAATGTTTTAAAATAACATATATTAATGTCAGTAATAAAATAACTTTGTTAAGAAAAAACTACAGGGTACCTTTGACACCAGTATCAGCATGAGTGCAATATCATACTCAAACTAGTGAGTTAATAGTTTACTTTTTTTTTACATCAACTGCAACCTTTACTTAACCCTATTGAAAGGAAGTGACAGGAATGGGGGCAAAAAAAGCCCCTGGCTGGACTTGAGATGTTGCCATTACTGTAAAGGGTCATTATCTTAATTAACCCCTTAAGATGCCCCAACAAAGTGGTTTTAATTTGTTACGTAAACCATATCTTTTGTGTATACAGTATTAACATTCTGTCTGATATGTTGAAGAAAATCATAAAATAATGAGTATGGTTTTACAAACTAATTGTACTCGTATAATATGAATTCATTACGGCTTTTTGCGTTGAGGAAAAACTTTCACATATATAAAATCACATATTCCAATAATGTCTCTAAGGTTTTTCGCGTTGTGAAAGAGATGGTCTTCTTTGTGAGCACTAACTAAAACATAATATTCCCTATGAAAACGTGTGTGAAAACTTAGCTGAGCAGTCTTCCCCTTTAAGATGGCAGAGTCCATTGACTTGGACCTTTTCAAAGCCCAGGAGGGCCATATCTCCCCTTCAATCACCCACACACATTTTTGGCAAGCAAATGTGGGCCCACTTTTAAATACACCCATGTGTATTTAGCTATGTCATGGTTTAAACTTCCGGAATATTGTTAAGACAGGCAGGTGGTGGGCATAACAGTGACCACGAGAGCACCCAAGGGAGCCCCCTCCCCCCCTGCTATGGGCCCTCATGGTTTCATCTGGGACACAGCCAGCTTGGCGGGCAACACAAGACGAGCGATAACTGATGGACCTTCCAAGCTTCGTAAGTGGCCAACTTGCTAATGGAGTCCTCTTTATCCGAGAACTATATTTGTAAGGCAGACATGGTGCGAATGAAGGAGAACAGAGTTGGAGATAGAAGGGTGATCTATGCGAGTGGAAAGTTTCAACCGCGCAAGACAATAGCTGTTGGACTATTTGTCCTTTTAACTGTGAAATAAGATGACTGCCTGGAACACATTTGTTTACCTTTATTACACTGAAGTAACAGCTACTTTTGTTTTCTGTTCATCAATTTGCAATTGCAAACAGGATCGCCTATATACTTTCATTGAGACTTTTGATTTTTCTGGGACTGATTATATGAGGCCAGATTAATATTCGGTCAAATGTCAAAGATCAGCAGAAGAAGAAGTACTGCGATATTTTAGTAAAAGTAGCAATGTCATACTTTATAAATAGTCCATTAGAAGTCAAAGTCTTGCACTTAAAATTTTACTTTTGTAGAATAACAAAAGTATTAGCAGCAAAATGCACTTAAAGTGCACGTAGAAGTACTTATCGGACGACAGAATGGCCTCAAACAGTGTTTCTGGACCACAATTACTTTTATTAGAAAGCAGTATTTTAATGCTTAAGTTGGTGGAGGTAGAGCCAAATTTTAACTAACTGCATCTGTCAGATAAATGTAGTTTAGTAAAAAAAATACAATATTTGCATCTGAAATTGTTTTATAAAGTGGCAGAAAATAGAAGTACTCAAAGCTCACTCAAAGGTCTGCCGATTATTTTGGTCTCTGCAGGAAGATTGTACCTCAAGATTGTACTTAAATACAGTACTTGAGTACAGTCACAATCCATCACTGCCTTTAATGTTTGATTAGACACTTACTTGTTTTGATATTCTTTGATGACTTGATATATAGAAACCTTCAGAGTTATATTGTCGTAGCGGGAGTGACTGCGGTCCTTATAGATTCGAAACTCTGCAGACGTCACCGCCTCTCCGTCCGGGATCTGAGTCAGATCAAAGCGGAACTCCTTGTAGTGTCTTCGTTGGTGAGAGAAATCTTTATCTTTCTCCACTGGGAAAGAAAATATCTTATGATGAATTTGTTTTTTTGGTTTTTTTACTGGCATCAAAACTCACACAGATCAAAAAATATGACATCATCTCCTGAACCGCTGCGTGTGTTGCTCAGAAGAAAAAATATGCCGACATTAACGCACAGAAAAAGAGTAATTTATCACATCTTCTTTTACATTCCAGGTCCAATCCAAACATTTTGACTACCAACAAAAGCACTTTCCAGTTCATTAAATCAGTCAACTGAAAACAGGTAGCTGTTCCCAGACAGGCCCTCTACTGTGTGCCTAACTGCATTCTCTGGCCATGATGAATGGGCTGTCAGTTAGGAAAAACAGGCTGATTTCAATTAAAGACACTTTCGTCTGCTCCTCAAGTGAGAGAAAAGACCAAGACAGGATTCTTCAGCGTCATGTGAACGTCTACTCTGACCTCATTTCTGACCTCATTCTGACCTCCCGTAGGTTTCATACAATGCGCTAAGAGTGACCCTTAACCTTTTAAAACAAAATATTTCCAATATAAGGAGAAATGTAAGATATCTGTTTAGGCCTGTCCTTTTTGAAAATGTTTAAAAACTCATCGTGTGTTGTTATTTCATTTTTTGCTGCATTGAAATAAATAGAAGATGTGTACAGCTTGATTTTTCAAGGTGTTGCATTCATTTTGTAGACAAAATAAAGCCTCTCAATGCAATGACTTTAATAACAGCATGAAAGAGTCTCAGTGTATCACATGCTGACACAAGATATTTTGATGCTACTAAAAAGTGGCCGTGCACTGTCTCGCACCCCTGCCTGGTAGCAGAAAAGAGGCATGTGTCTGAGGTCAGTGGATATCATGCAGTGCATTTCCCTGATATTTTATCGAGAGAGAGCGCCTGCGGTTACTTAGCACTAACAGTTCAGAGGTCAGGTCTGACTTTTGCCCACTGAGCGTGTTCCATTATATTAGCCACGGGCAGTAATCTGAAGCAGAAGTGCCACTGAGAGCATACAGCAATTAACTTTCAAATAGCTAAAGATGAAATAATAATGGCGCCACTCCCTTGAACTCCACGCATTCTTGATATTAACAGTGTGTCCATATTTTGTTAATACAATTAATAAATGACTGGCGTGTTTCCTCAGTACTCCTCTTGCATAATACAATCTCGTGCTTGTGTGTGTGGATTTTCAATAGCTGACTTTTTATTTATACATTGAAAGTTCAAGTGGTTACAGTAAGCATATGAAAGTGCATGAAGTGCCACATAGACGTTTCTAAAACAGTTGAGGTCAGTAGCTATATTTGAATGTACTGTAATAAAGACAGAGCCCCATTGAACACTTCACTGACAGTCCCCAGAATGAGAGCGGAGCTTTCAAGGCTGACAGTGTACATGCCCTGGTATAGTGGTAAGTGGAAACAGATGGGCTCGGGCCAAGATCAGGGATTATACTTCCAAGCCAACTCTACACAAATTCACCTTTACACGTTTTGCTCTATATTTAAGAATATAAAATCCCTAACAATTACGCACATTATGTAACGTTTATTTATTGTGACTATTTTATCGTTCATTTAGAATTCTGCAATGCTGCATCGCATTCCACTCTTGAGTAACTTTCCACGTGGCATGCTAAATATTTCAACTCATTAAATAACAATAAATGCTACAAATAACACACATATGATGAATAGAGCTACTGCCTTCTCTTAGTGACTGAACCTCAAGATATACAGGCATCAGTCAATATCACTCCTGCTTTAACAACAGGAAATCATTTAGACCAATTTTCTCAAGGTCAGACAGTCATCTGATAAGTTGCTCTGATCTGCTGGGTCAAGGGTCGCGGCTACTGAACGAACACAGTCATTATACAGATCAGCTGCTTTTTAATAGAAAGCAGCACAAATTGAAAAGGTCAAAATGTTGGCCCTAATTCAGTTAAATGAAGAATATTTCACGCAAGGATAAAGCAACTGAACACCTCAGAGGCCAGATGATGACTTTTGACTGAAAATGTCCATTTCACGGGAGTTTCTTTTATAGGACAACATAGCTCAGACTATTTAATCAAAATCTACATGTGTCAAATTATTCTGACAAAATGAATTAACTGCATGTGCTGATAGCAACACAACACTCAAGTCAAGAAACGTATTAATGAATAGGCCTGACTCTTGGTGAAGGCTTTCATGCTGCAGTATTACATAGATGCTTGTCTGCAGTAGACTGCTTAGAAACTGGCACTTAATATACAAAATATTAGGCTTTTCGTCGAGTACCCAGATGAAGTGCATCCAGGTAAAATCCTTATTATAGGCCAATCTTACAGTGGAGGGAGTGGAGATGAAGAGAAACACGAGTGGGAGAAGGATTGGAGATGTGCCATTTGCAAAGTGCTGCACCCGTAAACGACACCGAAACCTAAACCTGATTTCTAGCCACTTACTTGATTTTAACTCAAGCAAATTAGCCCACTTTCATTAGCCACTTACCTAAATTGACAAAACTCATAACCATGTCGGCGTCATTGAGGAAGCTGGTGTCGTGCGCTGAGGTGAGCGCGGGGCTGTGGCCTATCAGCGGGGCCGCGCGGTACGGCTGCGCCACGCGCGAGTACCCGGCATGCTGGGGGCTGTAGTAGCCCTTCCTGGAGTGCCCTTGAGCCCTGGCACTGACGCTCTTCGCTGCGCCCTGCTCCTCCTCCTCCCCCCCCCCCGCCTCCTCCTCCTCCTCCTCCTCCACGGCCATGGCGTTGTACAGGTCGAGCATGAACAGCGGCGCGGAGGACGCCTGCTTCCCGGGAGAGAAGGGCCTCGGGCGGTGGGGCAGGCCGAGGATGGAGAGGATCTCCCGCTGGATCTCCCTGCGTTCGTGATTGCGCAACCTCCTGTAGATGAAGCTGGAGTGCACATGGTTGTCACTCAGCCCGCAGTGCGCGCAGGACAGAAAGCTCAGGCAGCTCCACGCAAGTCCGAGCACGGCGCGGTTCAAAGGTGTCAGCGCTGTCATCTTCACAAAGAGTTCACTCCGGGGGTGTGAAGCTGAGCTGCATCCGCCCTCTGCGAGCAAAATGAAATCATTGATGTCCCTGCCGATACGGAATCATATACTTTCCATATCAAGGCAGAGGCGGCCGAGCAGGCTTTATACCCCTCGGCCCCTGGTTTACAAACGAGGGGTCCGCTCGCAGCGAAGTCGCCGCTGCTCTCCTGTGTGCGAGGCTCCTCCAGCAGGGTTCACTCCTCCGGGGTCCATCCAAAGTCTCTGCCACAGCAAGTATTTAAGGAGCCGTGACCCCGTCCCTCACCTCACAGCTCTGTGATGCATAAACACGTAGGTACGCCCATCACGTCGAGGGATAAACCGGAGGCTCCAGTGGATTAAATGTGTTCAACTGTGTCAAAAATGAAGAGAGAGCAGCGACTCATGGGCCGGCTCGCACTTTTCTTTTCCTTTTTTTCTTTTCCCTCTCCCTCAGAGAGGCTAGTTGCCCTCTGAGTCCATCCCACACTCAACTTTTCTTTTTGCATCCACCTCTAGCGGCCGCAATAAAACTTCAGCCCGGTCCCACGATGAATGTGGCGGCTCGGGAGTGTAAAAGGAGACACTTGAAATCCGAGAGCCCGTCTTAACGAGTGAAAGAATAATGACAGAGCCTTTTAATCACCTCAAGTTATTGAAGTCTGCGTGTTTATAGGAGAGGGCTCCAGCTGCATTCAGCACCAACAACAAGGATCCTGCTTTTTTATATTGTATGGGCTTAAACATGATCCACTGGGATACTGTAAAAAATGATTTTATTAAATACACCGACAAACAAGTGGGCCAGCTTGTAATAGGCTGCACTGTACAGTCATAATTCCCCCACAGGCACAGATCAGAGATAGATAGAAATAACACAAAGACTGATAAGGATACTGCAAATTCCGTATTAAGAGCCACCGCAGGTCATTTCCATCTTCACAACTACACAAAATGACTCAAAGAGCAAAAGCTGACTTTGAGTTTAGACAAGTTAATTTAAAGCAAGAGGCTTAATACAGAAAGCTGTGCTCTCAGAGGAGCAGCAAGTAAACAATATGTTGAAGTATGTATGCTGGGATAATTAATAACACAAAGAGTCAGAGGTTTCCATGTGATGGGTGGCTGCTGTCCAAAATGAAAAAAAAAGGAAGTGTCCTTCTTAAGTAAAGTAACTTCTGGACATGCTACCACATAGCGCCATCTGGTGTACAAAACCACAAGACTTAAATTGTTATTTCTGTTAAGACTCTCTATCCACACACCTTTTGCTTTCTAGCCAGAGCTGCACTTGCATCAGAGTTTCCTAGTGCTGCGTCCTCAGAGGAAGACTCAGGTGATTATCTCTTTTTTTGTGTGTGTGTTCCACGGCCATCACACGTCATCCTCTTTGATGCGGCAGTAAAATATGGAAGCATTCACAGCACACACCAAAAAGTCAAAACATTTCCAGGACAAAGATGATGTGCTGCAGTCCTGAAATTAACCTGAAACCTACAGCCCAAAGCACAGAGCAAACTAAGTTCACAAATCATTAAGATATTTTAATTCTAGTATTTATATAAAAAAGAAAGATTCATTCAAAAGTCAACTTAACACAAAATAATACAATTACAAGAGCTGTTTAAGACATGTCACTGCTGAAATAGACAGTTATGACTCTTTTATAAATAACAATAAAATACCTGCTACAGTAATGAAAGGTAAGCCTCGGGAACATAAATGACGCAACATTTCAAACAACAATGTCAGCACGTTCTTAGATGGTAAAACTTGAGACATTTTACTTCTTAATTGGAATAAAACAACATAAGAACGAATGGGTATTGTGATAAGGAGGTGAAGTATTCATTTATCTTGGGTGATACACAATATTAGCTGTAGTAAAGAGCGAAGTACAGTCACACTGAATGATTTAGGAACATAGGCTTACAGCAGCTCATAATCAGCTACAGGAAATCAAACTCACAGTCTTGTGCTGAAACTTGCCAATTTCAGACATCATTTATGGTGAAATAATTCACTCAACATGGAATAAATGTTTTTAACGGAACATATAGCACCCAACCAATGTGAGTGACAATTTAGAGAGTGAAATGCAACGAAGCAACACCAGGGGGCAATATGGGAAACAATACCACTACATGTGGTACATGACTTCAAGATGCTCAGATGAGAGGCATTAAATTGAGCCAATTATTAATTATATTAACACCATTCAAACCTCAAAGCATGTTGAAAGACAATGTGAATAATAATACAACATACCAACAGAGACAATATGATAAGATCTAGTTCTGTCAGATCACGTAAAAGGTGTTAGAAGAGGTCCGTTTTGTTTCCACGACAGAGGGGAATTGTAAAGATGAGATCTTCCTGAGAATGGCTGTTTGTTCCACATCAGCTCTAGACTGAGGCCTGCAGTGGTGCTGCATCACGTCAATAGTTTGGCCCCTTGCTATAAGGATCCCGCCTCATCATACTACCGTAGCACATGGATGGATCACACACCCCAGGCTGACCAGGGATGCCAGGATTACCACTTTTGCCCTCTGCACCGTTTAGACCAGTGGGTCCGGACTTACCTGGAGGACCTTGCTTACTGTAGCCCTGGGGACCCATTGGACCTGTGGAGATAAAAATACTAAGCCATGATGAGTTTAACGGAATGGTACACAGCAGTAAAAGGTGACATTAAATATCAAAAATGTTTTTAAAGTGCCCCAGCATATTAGCTTGCACATGACCTTCTGTAAATAAACTGAATGATTAGTGAAAGTGATTCATTTGTCACATTATTTACCTGGAGGCCCGGGTGGCCCTTGGTCCCCAATGGTGGTTCGACCAGGGCTTCCCTTCTCACCGTCAAAACCTGGCTCTCCTACAAACACAAGTGTACTTGCTTGAGCATCTTGCAAAATAGCTTTAATAACAGACTGTTGACTCTGACACTGGGTTTACCTTTCTGCCCATTAATTCCAGGGTGCCCTGGCTGACCAGGGTGGCCTGGCTGTCCCCTGGAGCCACTAAGTCCAGGAAGGCCCCTGAGTCCCTGGGACCCAGTTGGTCCTGGAGGACCAGGAGATCCAGGCCGGCTTTGACATCTGGTACAGCTACTCTGCTGGTTGCCCAGCAACAATAAAGGCAGCTCAGCTAGGATGATTGACAATAAAGACAGATTTCAGATGTGTGGTGAGAACACACAGAAACATCATCAGTCAATCTATAATAATACTCACACTGAAGAATCTCTCTGCAGATTTGCCGAATGTGATTGTCCGACCTTTCACTTGCCTGGAATAAAAAGTGATGGATCATGTGAATTTTCAGTGACTGTCCACTCAATATCAGAGACAACAGCATAATAAAAAACATTATCAGTAGTCAAGCTATTAGCACAATGTGTAGCACACATACAGATCTTCCTTCAGGTCCAGGTGGGCCAGGTGGACCCATGTCCCCTTGTAGCCCTCGGGGGCCAGGTGGGCCTGACTGACCCGACTGTCCAGGCCGTCCCCCTTGACCTTCTTGACCTCTCAGCCCCGGATCCCCTGTTGTCCCTTTCTGGCAAAAATACCACCCCAGTGTTAGCATTACAGAGATCACTTCAGATTGGATATAGGTTTAGTGATTAATGCATTCAGTTTAACATACCTCTCCTTTTAGTCCCATTGGACCAATAGAGCCCTGTCAGTGAAAGTCAGGATAAATCATTAAAACTAGAAAGCACTCAGAGACACAGGCCTCCAACAAGGCTACACAATCCTCTAATGTGCTATTTTCTGATAATACAAAATAAGCTGATCTTCATCACAATGCACAGTGACAGACAATCTTGCTGATTTGGAAATATTAAGGAAATAAGGAAATAAGGAAATATTAAGGCTTAATGTGAGTGAAACTTTGAAGAAAGACTCTAACCACTTGTAGGCTAGATTTTGCAGTATCTCTCTGATATGGGCCCATGCAATTTAAATCTGGTTACAGTTGCACCTGCAAGGAATTATAGTATTTTATAGTCAAATAGGCCATGCCTTCAAGAACATGACAACAAGTTATAGCAATAGTCAAAGGATCATCTTTACAGGGTCATACAAAAATGTTATGTACGTACCAAAAATGGTGAAGATTGGATGTGGAATGGTGAAAAAAAGAGATCAAAATTCAAAATTCTTTACTAATTGTTGCTCTGTTTTCACCTTTGCTGCTGTAACACTGCAGTTTCCCCACTGAGGGACTAATGAAGGAGTATCTTATCTTATCTTATCTTAAAATACCCAGAAAAATCACTGTTAACAAAAGTGGGATAGATTAGATATATATATTGCACCAAGGATGCCAAGTAATAAAAATGTTGTTGCTAAGCCTCACAGTTCAGGAGTTATGAATTAAAAGTGTTTAAAAAATGGCCACATGGTGGCGCTAGCCACATTAAAAACTTAAGTTACAGTTTTTGACCCACTTGTTATGTAACAGACATGGACAATTAATTTAATATATTGTGTACTGGATATATTTTCCAAATTAAGCTTAATTTATTTGCACAATGTTAAAAGAAAACAATTCCTAAACACTCACAGTTGAAATGTTAGTGATTTTATTGTGTATTTCTTGCATTACTTGTGTCCATTTGTCAAAACAAAGCTGATCAAAGAACCTCACATGTTCCCCTGGGCGGCCAGGCTCTCCCTTTTCACCGTTCATTCCCTGGTGAGAAAATGATTAGATAGATTATTGTCACAAAAATTATATGAAATCAGTGTTTCAAGCATCGGTCTATACTGCATACTGTATCTACAGTGCATACTGGAGGTAGTGCTGCATTTAAAACATCCATTCACAACATGATGATTGATGCATATTCGTAGCAGTATTTATGGGTGTTAATGTGTTTTAAATGCGACACATCAACACTCATTAGATTTGATTACATATTATGATTCTCTCGTTGGATTCCAGAGTGGATTTTGTTTTTATGACCTGCAATTGATCCAGTTTAGCGTAATGGAGAAAACCATGTTGGAAGTCTGTAGAGTAGCAAACGCCCAGTTATACTTCCAAAAGAGAAAATGTAGCTGACACTCACATATATTTAAAGTTGGTGAGGTGCTCTCTACCACTCAGTTTGAGTTATTATTTTAGATTAGAATGACAGAGGTCAACACAATCATAGTATGATGTGCTTGTGTGACTAAGTAAGAGCTGGTGGCTGTGTAATTTTATCTCGAACCTTACCCTCTCTCCTCTTTCACCTGCATTTCCTCTTTGACCCTGATAAAAAATAAAGACATGGATTATAACTTTGTAGTACGTTTTGTGACAAGTTCCAGATGATTTACAGGAAAAATATATTGCCAGAATACATCATCATTACACTTCATAGTGAAGACCTCTGGCATCCGGCTTATTTAAGCATTGTACAACATACAAAAATAACATGTGGCAATGATATTACTGAGATAAACTACTGCAGCTCTTGCCTAAAAACTGATTGAAGTATGTTGCTGATATGGAGGTTTAGTCATTATTACAACTGGAATTTCTGGCAAACTAATATACATAACTAAATATCAGAAGATGTGAATTTTATGTTTGATCTGACTGGATTAACCCTGACCAGTAAACAACAAATTTATTTTTCTCATGATCATAACTCATATATCTGAAAAGGTTTCAACTGGATGAAAGGGGGAGAGACGGAAGTGTTACAACACTGGCAGAAAATCTTTTTTTAAATTAATTTTAAAAAAGTGATTGTACCTTGCTGCCCTTCAGACCTGGCATGCCAGTGTGCCCCGGCTGACCTGCTCCTCCTGGTACTCCTGCGCTCCCCTTTAATAGTATTTAGTTTAACACCAATCATTAAAAACAAGAACACACTTTATTTGTATACTGTGTAGGACATAAAACGTCCATAAGTACTAATTTACATTGTGGATAAACACAGGTTAATTCACTCACAGCTTTATTGATGCAGTGAATTATTACAGTATTTGAAATCAGACACAAAACCACCTGGTTCATATTAGATTATTTAAATGGAAACATACCACAGGCCCTGGTGTTCCTTGTATACCTGGATTCCCACTTTCGCCCTTATTCCCCTTGATTAGAAATAAAACATATGTATTTTGTATTATCATGTATGATGTTAAATACAACGAAACAGCATCCAAACCACATCATATCACTGACTGGACTGCTGCATACTTTCATGAAGTTTGGTTGTACTGCAGCTTTAACGTTTAATTGTGTCTAGTCGTATCCTTTCTTTTCCAGTTGAACAAGCCTCAGTAATTGCAGTCTGAAGCTCAGCCATAAAATCAAAGTACTGCCTGCCTGTCCATAAACTAGCTTTTCACTTGTGTGCCATTTACCAATACACATTGGCTTGTTAAAGGCAGATCAGCTAATGAAAAGTGATTAGGAGACAGAGCGTCCAGACCAGACAAGCCCAGACTGCTTACATTTCCACTAAAATTCCACTGACGAAAGCAGTAGGGCCGGATCATTGCTTAATTTAGCACTGCTGGTGTGGCCAAGAGGTCGTTGCTTGTGCTAAAGTGTATTTTAGAAAAACAGTGACCAAACAAAACAATGCTGCTGACCCAAATAGCCTTCTATGCATTTCTACTCTTTGGTTAGAAAGCTTAGACGATTGAACCTTACCCAAACTAATGACACTGTGCTCTGCAATGCATTTTGTATAGGCTGGACAATATAGGGCTTGGGAATGTAATGTCAAATATGCCACACTCATCGTCTGTACTTGTTAGCAGCTGTACAGCATAAGTATAATTAATAATTCTAACTTATAATTAATCATAACTACATTGTGCTTGGACTCATCTTAAATCATGACATGGCTCGGCCTGCAGCTTGTCTGTTGTTAATGGTTGAATTGACTTTGTACTGAATTTTCTGGGTCACAGTTTGGGCCAGTGTGCTCACAGCCCCAGGGATGTCGAGGGGGATAAAGTCACATTATATTTAATGCACAGTTTATCCATTTTAAAGACTGTATTAAATAATTTTGAAGTCTGTCGGTAAGATGAAAGTCTGTCATTATATCTGCTAGCTTCGTTAAGCTTTGCATCTCTAACAATGCGGCTATTTAAAGACGCTCAACCAGGCACATATAATTACCTTGGATCCAGTTGGTCCTTTTAAACCAGGTGCACCAGGTAAACCCATCTCACCCTACAGGAGAGTGAAGAAATTGTTTTGGTTACTCTTCAGATTCAATATTAACACTTTAATGTGCACTGAACCTACAGTATATACAAATAGTGTAGTAGTAGAGCTGTTCACTTACAGGTGGTCCAGTCAACCCTTTGAAGCCCCTGGGTCCAGACAAACCACCTTCCCCCTTAAATGAGATGCCATGTCAGTCAAACATGATCACAAAGAACAATGTTATTTTGCTATTTCAGGAGCTCACCTTTTCTCCATTCACGCCTGCAATTCCTGGCAATCCAGGCATACCCTGGGAGCAAGGAAACAAATGATACTTTACTCAATCAATTTAAGAAAGAAACATTACATGGAATTGTTTGTAATGTTTCTGTTTGTCTATATCAATCCAGTTCTGAGTAATGTCTCTAATATGCACTAGCATTAGCTACTGATAGAAGTTTCCAATGTTTGATAGAAGTAACATTTTTAATAAAACTATGTTTCCATATGCAGTGTTTTTGAACTGATACTAAAAACAGGTTCAAGTTTACGTTCTTTCACAGTGAAATAAAATACTTTATTGCATGAATAACAATTGTAGCCAATTGCTCAATAAAAGCATTGATTGAACTGACATGTTGCACCAAGAAATGTCTACCAAAATTTTACACTCCCCAGTTACAGTTGGCAGTTACGTTGGTAAACAGGAAAAGTGGAGAGGACGTGGTTTTGGAGCATTTTTTTGTAAATATAATCACCCCAAATGACTCCAAAACAATATTTTATTTAATTTCCATCTTTTTCACTCTTTGCAGTAGTAGAGTGCTGTCAAAGGTTTCATCTCTATGCCAAACTGTACGATCCTTAGATGAATCGTATGTCCTGCAACTGAACTGTGCACACATGTTTTAATGTTTTATTTGCTGATACATGCAATGATACAAAAAGTAGTTTCTTTTTAGATTGCACTTAGGAAAAAGAATGAAAGCAGATACAAATTTACAAATTAATTATTTAATACATTGAAAGTGTTTGTGGTTCATCACATGCAACTAAACTACCCTGGAAAGCCTCTTTAGTTTTTTCTTTTAGTTATTTTTTTCTGAGATAAATGCTTGCAGATGCTTAGTGCTTGCCTCAGACTGAAGTTTGAGTAACATATGTGCACAGTGAATAGATTAGACAGACAGGCAGAAAGACAGAAATATAGATACAGCCACCCAGACGCTCACACTCAATATATAGGTGAAGAAATCTCCAGATTGGGGCCTACACTGAAGTGCTAACTTCATCTTGTTATAACTTGAACTTTAATTTAAGTACAGTACTAATCCTGTCTCCTTGGATACATGGCTAGCTCTATTGTTCTGGTGGGGGAAAATGGCTTACAGCCTTGTGGAGCAACTGACTCATCTTTTGTAGACCCATCACAAACTTTTGGACAACATTTATAATCATGATCAGTGGGGTGGCTGCCCAGTTGAAACACTTTCTTCCTAAACCAGATTTGCCAGAGCACCACAGAATTCCCTTGATGAGATACTTTCACTGCGTTAGATTATAGCCTGAGCCTGCTTGTTACATAACAGGGTTATCCTGGGATGAACTACATGGGAAATACCCCTATTTTTCTGGCTGCCAGGGGTACTCTCTATACTGCTGACAGTATGTTAACACACTGCAGTTTTACTACAGTGAAAACAGTATGTCTGCAAATGTGTGATCCATAAAATCAGCTCTTGTACAATATTTGCCTCTTTTAGTCTTCTGTTACTTACAGCATTATTTCATGTCAGCTGCAATTTGCATGGCATTTTTACAAATTGCATAAAATCCTTAAGTAAAGCTGTAAGACAATAGCAACACAGCTCTAACAACCTACAACAATACCAAACATGCACAATGAGTAATGTTTGTGTTTATGACTCACAGGATGCCCTTCCCTTCCATCAGCACCAGGAATACCACTGGCCCCGGCTTCCCCCTTAATACATTGGAAACACAAAACATTATTAATACATTACACTTTCATCCACATTCCTAGTGAACTACATACAAATCATTGTCTCATATTTCTTACATGTTGTGTTGGATTAATTAAATAGCAATGTATGTAAAGAATGGAGGACACCTTTGATGTTTACAAAACATGTCAAATGGGGTTTGGAAAAAGATAAGGGGGACACCAGCCCTGTACAACTACATTTCCATGGTTGCCAAACATCAACAACACAACCTTTGGAAACAGCAAAGTCTGCTAAAATTGTGCATGCCAGCCTCATGCTTCTATTATTCTCATAATCCCTGAATGAGCTTTGTTTTTGCTGCTCTGTACTGTCAAAACAAACAGACCTTTTGACCAGGTCCCCCTGGAAATCCATCTTTTCCATCTCTCCCAGGTAGGCCCTAAAGTCACAGGAAAGGATTTTAAACACAATTGTAATGGCACATGAGTTCTGGATTTGATTCTGAATTGTTTTATACATACAGGTTCTCCTGGATAACCCAGTGGCCCAGTAGGTCCCATACTTCCTTTTTCTCCCTGCAAATATCATGCCATCCAGTTAAACATTTAATATTTCTTGTGTCATGTTCAGTGACTGAGCTGGATTTTTTAGCCATGAGCATTGTCTGCACCCTTACCACTTGACCAGCTTTTCCCGGTAGACCTGCAATTCCCGGGGATCCTACTGAGCCCTGAGAAAAGTTGAAAGATTTAAAATGATAATTAGATGTTATCAAAAAATAGTTCCTACCTTCTAAGGTCTAAGCTGGCCTGACAGTGATGAATCTGTCACTCATTTGACAGGCTCATCCATGTTGGTAATATCTTGCAAAACAATTTAACAACTCTTTGTCAGTCAGATCAGGAGGCACAAGTTATACAATGTGGAACAATAGCACTTCATAGACCCATCGCAAAGTCTACATAGTCCAAATACGCAGTCAGTGTTTGACATGTCAGCAGTGGTCTCTGGCATACACAATCATTTTATCAACTATTTGGACTGAAACTTAAGGGAGTGACATGTTTCACTGCGTCATTCTGGCATTTTGAAAATTGCACTGGTTGACCTTAAACTAGATGTTGATTAAGTATCTGCTGATGCCAAAACCTGGGGGAATGATGCGTCACTGCATTTTCACATTTTCAGAATAAAAAACACTGCATTTGGAACAAGGCGGGACATTACAACATTTAGTTTCTCAGATATTCGCATTCCACCATTCAAAAATATGCTAATCAACTCAAGAGGGAGCAAATTCTTGTACAACCAACCAAATGACGCATTTAACGTATTACTTGCTGGCTCAGGGACTTGTGTGAGTGACAGCATTTCATTGTGGCTGAATTTGCAAAGATATTTTGTATATAAAAAGACATGTTAGTCAAAGTGTAGACAGGTCCCAGGAACATGCGTTCATGTACCATTGGTATCAAAACATGTATAAGAAATATCTCCCCAGCTGTGGCCATCAATACAGTTCTGTTTGAATTCCAGTCCAAAACAAACAAGCTATGGTAAAAGGGATTTAGAGGCTCAGGGTGCCACTAACTGGAAGCGCTGCCACCCGGGCAGTAAAGACACAATCATGGAAGCCAACTGGTAGTGTTTGTGCTTCGTTTGTCTTTATTGTGTTGTTGGACAGTGTTGAAAATGGTAGGGAATACCAGTTTGTGTGACTATTAGCATACTGTAGGTAGTGTAAGAAATGACTGGTGTGCTCGCACATCTCAGGTGTGCGGGAAAGCCTGCTTTCAGCAGGGAGATGTATTCCTATTGAGAACACTGTTTTTTGTCAAAATGAATATAGTTACAGTGTTAATGAACTACAGAGATCAATAGCACGGACTGGATGCCCACATAATTAGCATTAAAGGTGATGAATGACTGTGGTCATGAGCACGTATCACAGACTGTGAATACACAAACATGGCCATTTTTTGGCGAAGTGGCTAACAGTCTTTCTTCCTCTTGAGTCCTTGAATTATGTACTTCTGACTTAATTTAGCAGACATCTCATGTTTCAGTTCTCTAGATCCTATGCCAGGAAAATAACACTACACCCTTGTGTGGTCTTACAATATGGGAACAATTTGGAAAGGTAGACGAGGATTACCTCTGACCTTGAGAGAAGTTTAAATGGCTCCCTGCTGGTTGAAGACCTCTTGGTCTTGGAGATTGTTCTGTGGTGCATGGAGGGTCTTTGGCTTTTCTGGAGTGCAAACGTCTCTTGACCCAGACATGAGGGAAATGTATTCATCTATACTAAACATATTGGAGCATTTTCACTTACAAAGAATCATTTAAAGTTAAATGCCAAATGGCTAGTGTTTGAATTGTGGAAGAGGCAAAGGCACCCGAGCTCTTTACGGTTTCATATAAAGGGGGAGGGTTTATGTATTTTTAGTCATGGTAGCGGCATGGATCTATGGATGACAATGTCAGTCAGTCAGTCAGTCGGCCGGTTAGTCAGTCCACCACTTTGGTCCAAGCTGAAATATCTCAACAAACTAAGATGGTGAACATGTGCCTGCTTAACATCAGCCTATTAGCCTATTAGCATTGTCATTGACATTAACATTTAGCTCTAAGCACCTGTGTACAACCTCACAGAGATGCTGTTGTGGTTTTAGTCTCCAGATTGCTGATACTCAAGCTGTTTTTGGATGAGGTGTGGCAGTTTAATGTGACTGTGTGTATGCAGATGTAGATATCAAGCCCTAGTTCTGACTCACACGTCTGTCTGTGTGTATGGCATGTCTTGCATTAGTGTAGAAATATGATTTACAGATGTCCAGAAGCCACAGGGGTCTGCTTAAAATGAGACTCAGAAAGCAACTTTTTCATACGAATAATCAGATTACACATTTGAGCAGTGGTGTGAGAAAATATGTACCTCTTTATCTACAATACTGTTAGTAATTTTACCTATTTGACCAGAGCTTTTCTGAACTTGCGCTATAACATATTTAGCAGCTGTCCTGCTTTGACATGTAGGAAGTGATGGAAAATCACTGGCAGTGCACCTTCTAGACACTCATCTCACCATTCATGATGCCTCAGACCATTGCATTATTTAGATATCTAATTATGGGATTTTAAAAGAGCACTTTGATAGACCAGTTAAGACCATGGTCCTTTCATGTTTTAAGTATAATTGGAAACGGGATACAAAAGATTCAGTAAATCCGCCTGATCTTTAGCAGTGCAGTGCCCTATTGTGTTCTCTCTCTCTTTGTGGTTTGTATAGCCAAAGTAACCCAAAGTATTTGACCTAATCAAAGAAAGTTGAGAAGACAGTCCAAGCACTCGTAAAAAACTTAATTTGATACATCCTGTGAGTGAAACCATTATAATGGGACAGATGGTACAGGAGGATTTACTCCATGTGCAGACCTGTCTGCAGACAGCTGAGACAATTTTCTAAATGACATTAACTGCTTGAATTGTTCCCCCCCCCATACAAGGTAGGATGATATGACAGAGGTGATGCAATATAGGGAGGGTGCATTACGTCACTGTGCCTCAAAATAATGCTAAACACAAAATGTTGTTCAGATAAACATCAAAGTGCAAAAGTTCTGGATAAAGTTGTAGGACTCACGTCTGCTGACTGTGCACAAACTGCTGGACTGTGACTGTGCAGATTATTTTATCAGTTTGCTCCACTTTGATTTGGAGTGGCTGTGGCAGCTGACGAGGTTAATTTCACAGGTGCTTTCCCCTTGTGGCTTTTGCCTTCTTTAACATTTTTATATATGGTGGCAGCTGCTAGTAACATTCAGCGTCAACTGCTTGTATATTGTCTAGTCTGTGTGACTGAACAGTGGGAGAGGCAGTTATCCACCACTTACTGTGGGCTAGCCTGCCTTTAGGCAGTGTATGGATTTCTTAAAATCCTGATACTTTGAATGTATTTTGTTGTCAACTATGGCCTAGAGATTCTCACCTTAAATGCGTTATAACGCTTTAAACGGGATGCTGAGCTGTCAGAATTCATCTGATAAAAGAAGATCCATTCATGTTTTATTTTTAATCCATTTACTGTATAGACCTTCTCTTTAGCAATATATGGCTGCCTTCATTCACATGACACTGACATTCACTCACATGTCTTCCTTGCATCGCTACCTCAGATCTTACTGTAATTGGGAGGCTAAGGAGCGAGGAAGAGATGCAAGGCAGGAAGGAAAGATATACCTCTGACTCCCTAAAGACAGCAACGAAAGATGTCTGAGGATTCTAAGGAAAGGGCAGAACAAAAGTCAGGAAATATGAACACATTTAAGAAGTCTCTGATGGCCTTTGTGCTCTCTACAAAGTGCTCTTGTCCCACAGCATAGAAGTTGTATTTTTCCCTCTCCCAGGAGATCTGGCTTTATATTCATAACATATGACTTCTAGAGAGATTTACGTAGCAACGTTCAAACGCTTCAAGCTGATGTGTCTAGCAGGGATTTCCTGTTAATCCTACATTTGATCTCATAAAAAGACGATTTACCTTGACAATTCAATGTGTATTTTGTACTTTCACTTGTTTTTTCACTTTTTTAACAATCACTTGTTTTTTTTCTATAGGCTTCATTTTAGTCAGTCAGCACATTCAGCCATTTTACTCACTCGCCATGCTTGAATTAAATTGTAGAATAATATTGGACAACATGCAGGTACCACATTATCTAGCAGAAATGCAGTGACTATATATTTAATAATTAACATCACCACCTTCTCTCCTGGTTGTCCAGGCGATCCTGGTAATCCAGACACACCCCTCTCTCCCTGAAAGAACAGACTCGGATTACAAAATAGCTTTTTAGTGGCCACATATTAGTACTAATAATGAAGACGGTTTGACCTTCCTACCGAAACACCAGCCCTCCCTTGCTCGCCTTTGTACCCATCCGGCCCACGTGGACCCTGACACAAGTGACGAAGGGAGCCAGTTGTAAATGTTCTATTCTTGACGCTGAATTTAATGTGCAGGTAAATTAGGTGAAATTCTCTTTACCTCTACTCCTGGTGGACCTGGCAGCCCTAGGCTTCCTCTACTACCGGGGATACCCTTAAAATCGAAAGAAAGACAAGAGATACACACATTTGGTTAAACATTTCAATCCCCTCAACTGTGTGCATGGTCTCTCAGCGATTCTAGGCTGCCGGGTGGATTCTTTCTCATGCTGTTGTTCATGTGGTTCATGTTTGGATGGGTTTCATCACTCAAAACCACCACTGTGTGGCCGCCAGAGGTATGATCAGATGTTTTTTATTTACCCATTAAAAAAATAAATAAATAAGTATATTTACCACTGTGTTTTAACATTCTGAAGTAAGTCCTGACCACATAGAATTAACAAGCAGAAATTTTCATGACCTAACGGGATTCATTAACTAAATTTGTTTTGTTTTGGCATTTTCTCAGTTGCTGTTGTGGATGCTTCTGTGACGGTGTTGCTGACGGTTATGTTCTGTATGTTTGTATATTGAACTATGTAGTACTCACAGGCTTACCATCAGCACCAACAGGTCCAGGCTGACCAGGTTTGCCAGTATGTCCTTGTTCCCCCTAAAAAACAAGTGTAATGAGGTAATTTAATCATGAGTAACTAAAGCAAGTTGTCTGTTATCTTTGTCAATCATTCAACCTCAAAGCAGCAGAAGTTAATCAATTTAAAACATCTCTGGTGGCATTATGCTTTCTCGTGGGTCGAGTGTTGATTTAATTGATCTATAAACCATGCTGAGCACGCTATTATAGCTAAGATGCTCTTGAACACTATGTGGGGTAATAAGGAACATCTGCTAGCCAGCAACGGTCCCAACATTTTGGATCTATTAGTAACTGTAGTAAAAGCACAGTGGTGATCTTATAAACACAAACATGCCTGAACTCACTCAGGTTTTATTAACAAAGGTTTTTGTTGCTATGGTAATAACTCTGTAAGGTCCTTGTGTAAAGGCTTTTATGACTGGGGGATCTATGATTTGGTTGATGCCCTGTGATCAATAAAGACGTAGCTGTAGTTTTTTTTTTCTATTTTGGTAATTTTCCATTCACAAACCAGTGTTTGCCTTAGACAGAGGTCTGGTTTGCTTTAAGCAAACAGTACAATACAACAGGATCTTACAAGACTAAACGTAACTTACAACGACAAGCCACAATTTGCCTAACTGGAGAAAAGCGGCTGTTTGGTTTGTCCATAATTCGTAAAAAGTCACTGGCGTGAAGGAAATCTGTTTGTACATGCTGTAATGACTGTTGTTGGATTTGACCTATTGGTAAAGTGCAACCTCATGTGCTCATCACATAATTATCCAACACAGAGTGGAGCATTTACACATCACCAATGCACATTTCCTTTGCACAACGTTTATGCTCTGTCTCCCAGCAGAAGCCATTTAGTCTCTTCATCATTCCTCAGTTTACACTTAAATCAACACTGTTAAAGATTAAGTTATTTTTCTGTTATTTACACTGAGGAGCTGGCCAGTGCAGCCAAATCAGGAACCCACCCTACTCTCTGATATCTGTGTGCTTTTGCATTCATTTCTGCTTGTAGGGTGGTTTTCAGTGAGGCAGGATAGTAGACAAAGAATGAAATGAAATTGAATATTAAGTGAAAACTTTGAACAAGTGACCTTTATTCCTGGAAGTCCTGGGGGTCCAGGAGGGCAAACACAAGGTTCTTGAGTCGGTTCACTGTAATCAGCACTGTTGGAGCACTGTGAAGAACAGAATTAGGCTCTAATAGACGATAGACAAGACCAGACTCTGAGTGCACATACAGAATTGTACATATTGGTATATATTAAAGCTGCAATGAGTAGTCGATTGGATCAACTGGTCAATAGACAGAAAAAGAGGAGGCATTTTAACAATCCATTCATCCCTTTAAGTAAATTTTTGAAAAGAAATGTCACTTTTCTCTGGTTACCACTTCTTACTTTAAATGTGAATATTTGCTGGTTTCCTTAGTCAACGATTGTAAACTGAGTATCTTTGGCTTTTTTCACTGTTGCTTGGCCAAAACAAGCAGATGAAGATGTCACCTTGGACATTTTTCACCATTTTCTGACATTACAAAATCAGTGATTAATCAATTAATCAAAACATTTGCCTAATGTATATACATTTCACAAAATCTTTTAAAAACTACATTAACCATTTACATCACAGAAAATGAATCTGTAATTTATTTTGAATAAGCAGGTCTTTCTGCTAAAATGCACTGTGAGCTGGATATCTTTCTGTTTTTAAATCCAATGCAGTGAGATTTGGCCAGAAAGGCATCTGATGCTCCTTTCAAACGGAAACTGATTTGAATACGAGATTCCATTGTAAATAAACCATTAAACCAAGAGTGCACAAAGACAGGAGAGAAGCCATGGTACTTGGCAAGCATTTGTAACTTTAGGCTTCTCATCTTGTCTCTTTTGATATTTTTATCCAACAGCCTCACATTAAAAATAGTAATCTGGCACTGGCTTCGTGGTTACAGCAATTTCTAAGCCAACAGAACAACGAGCCACTGCTTCACAAACACAGTTGGAGCCAGCAGACAATAAAAAAATATACTGAGTGCAAATGTTTGAAGGTGACTCATGAGTTCTCCTCCAACAAGTTATTTTATACATAAACAGATGTGACTTAAACTGAATATGCTGAGTGTACACTTTCACTACACAATACTACAATACACTGCACTGATGAATTACAGAGGAAGAAAATCATTTTGTGCCATGCAGTATGCGGTGTAGAGCTAGCTGATGGTGAACTTGTGCGGTGCATTTCCGAGCAGAAACAGATGTAGTTGGGCAAGGTGAGAAGTAGGTGAGAGGAAGTTATTTTTGTTGCTTTTGGACTGAAAAGCAAGTGCAGCGCCAAGCAGACTCCTGTACTTACAACTCCGGGTATTTCACATGCAGTCTCTCGGTTGTTCTGCTCAGGGTTACAGTAAATGCGAAGTTTCTGAATTTCAAACTAAACAAAAAGAAAAAAACAACATCTTGTTAAAAACACAACCTCCGCCGTTGATGATTCCAAACAAGCTTACAAAACAAACAAATTGTAGTATGGGGGTAGTTTTATCAGTGCTTTGCCACTAATGAACTGAGAAAGATAAGTGCCCTCATTGAGCATTGAGCAGCTACATGTTGCCAGACCTCCATCAATGTTTGGAAGTGTTCTGCAGCGACGTTACACTGTTCTTCCATTATTTGTTTATTTGTTGATGGTAAAAGGGCTCCAGAGAGTCCCCATTGACTGTTTCACTTCAGTTACCATGTGAGCAGAAAGATGCTCCTCACATATGATTTTTATTATTGGGGGCATAAATCAATCTAAAACAATATAGTTTACATTTTTATAAGCATGATAACAATGTCTGGTCCATGATGGTTCATGCTAATGTAATGTGATTTAAAATTGCATTGTGGTCCATTGTGGTGTACTTTTAGAGGTCCAATTAAGTGTGTTTATCCAGAAATGATACTTACATAAGTACATTCACTTTGTTTAGCGGCTTAAAACTATATGGTCCTTATAACAATGGATTAGTACACACAATAAAACTCACAGCCAAGCTGTGGTTCATGTTAGTTTGACTATACTAATATGTCAACAAACTGACAGGCATAGGAGATACAAAAAGTAATGAATGAGTATGTTATTTTTATGTTATATTTTCCTGTTAGTGATGAAATCATATTTTTCTAAGGACTAAGGCTTTTTGTTTAAAAAATGGCTGCATTATTTGATTTTGATTTATTTTACATGTATTATATTTCCATGACCTTCATTATGGCCACAAATGCAACAATCAAACCTGCCTAATTGCTTACACGTGTGACTGAGGTATTTTAAATGGTCAATTTGTGCTATTGTTTCATAAAAAAAGTATTACATCACATTGTCAATTAGAATTAAAGGATGTATTGTGCAGAATGCAGTTATTCTTCTTTTCCATATCATTGTTACATTAAAATGTTATTTTATGTTTGCAGGGATGTATTTGCATCAATGATCAAGAAACTGCACACTATATAACCTTCTGCCGAGCAAATTACAGCACAACATCATTATGATTTATTACAAACACAGCATTTTTGGCACAAAATGTGCCGATTGAGACAAATAAAACACAGATTAATAAGACCATGTGGACAAAAAGGCTCATTTTTGCGAAGGATTTATTATCCACGGAGTTAAGCATGTCTCTTAGGAGGCAGCAATAAACTGTACCGTGTGATGCTAAACATATATCAGTACTGAGTTTGCTCAACTCCTCATTAAACAAACTGTTCCCTCTTTCTATAGTCAAGTTGACGTACTGCTGGATTACTCTGGGAACCAAACAACATATATTTTATGAAAATAGGGATGTAGATGTTGATAAACTTACTGGCACTGTGGTTTCCTTTCTGACATATTTTCCAACTTGGGTTTTTCCATTTATGAAAATGCCGACAGGGGGCTCCAAGGATTGGGTTTCAATTTCCAGGTCATCAACATAAAGAGTAACATCCTCCTCGGTGACCAGCAGCCGCAGCTGGTGCCATTTCTCATCAAACAGCTTTGTTTTGGCACAGACAAAGAACAGGAAATAGTCATTAATACAATGGTACAATGGAGGGACCGTCTGCATTACTGTAATTGTCATTAAAAGCAGGAAGAAAGGTTGAAAGAAAATGCTTAAACCTCGGAGGTGCATTGATTTCTGCCAGGGCTGTATATAAATTATGAACAGAAGAGTGTAGAACCAGGCGGCTGTTATACCAGGATGTGGGCACTTTACTGTACTTTACATTAATTGCCTGTATGTGTGAGTCTGCTTTCTCTTGAACAAGTTACAAACATTCATACTGAGAATTTATAGCATAGATGCATCAATTAGGTTCTTAAAGGTGGACTCCAGCAATTTTGCATTGCACTTTGATAAAGTTGGGGGACTCACAACGGTCAAAATAAAAGCAGCAGAGGCCGAAATATCTTAACTACTAACTAGTCTCTAGTATAGGCCAAGCTCCAAAAATGCTAGATCCTACATTTCCCATAATGCAACTCAGTAGTGTCTCTTTGTCTGACGGTCTCACCCATATCGTCATCAACTCCACACTCATAGTTTATAAAGCAGGCTTTAAAAATGTGTACTCTCCAAGCCCAAGCAGAGAGAATAACCCTGGTGACATCACCAGGGTTATTCTCTCAGACTTGACAAAGCTCCTAGAGAGCCACAGCACAACATCATACAACTGTACTCATAGGCAGTCTTTGAATAAACTGATCTTAAGGTGTAAAATCACTGGAGTGATTAAGACTAGTTGAAGAAATAATACACAGTGTTACTGTACCATTGCTGTCTGTTGTGAAAATGTAACTGTTTGAGTTCCACTTGGTGCTTTACTGGTTGTGGTGAACATGACGGTGCGGTCCAGTCCATTTAGAGTCACTGCCATCTGAGGTTTCCCGTCGCGCGTCTGTATTCTCCACACGTCCCACTCCTCTATTACCACTGATCCTTTATACCTCATTGTGGCCACAAAAACATACGATGGAGGCAGCCCATCAGGAAAAAGGTTCCTGGGTGATCAGATATAAAAGTCAGTCAACTTGTGAATATACTGGTGATGATGAAGAAGGAATAAAAGCAAGATGATTACCGCGTAGCTTCGCTCAAGTCGACATGAGATGTTACTGTGTAGGCCTTGGAGCCGTAAAATGCCCCTTGTGTCTTCTTGGTTTTTTTAGCCAAATTTAAATGTAACAGAATATCAAAACCCTTCTCATCACGGGAATTTACAGGAATTCTTGCTGGACAAACAGTCTCTGCAACAGACAAACACCATGAAATTCACAGGGAACAACAAACAGAACAACAGAAAAAAATAGAGATAGTGATAGTGTCATGAAACTAATATTTGACCTCATAATATTTGAGTAGAACGACACTTTTGGCTCCAAACATTGATCAACAGTTGCTTACCTTCACACAATTTCTGTCGTATGACCTGTATGATCCTGGAAATAGCTTTGTAGTCCTCAACAGAGAAGACATACGTTGAAAATGGCTTGTTTGCAATATCCCTCAACTGGGCGTCTTCTGTCTCTGACCCAACACCAATTGCAAACAGAATTACTCCTTTTTTCCTCGCTGCCTCTGCAGCTTTCAAAACCTCATCTTGAGACTTCCCATCCGTGAGGACAACAGCAATTCTGGAAATGCCTAAGGGGCCACGCTCAGAAAGGCCAAATAGTTTATCTGTAGCAAACTTAATGGCTACCCCTGTCCTTGTGTTTCCCCCCATGTACCCAATGGACTCAATCGCCTCGATGAGGTCTTTGTTAGAGGAGTACTTCCCCAGAGGTATTTCTAAAACAGGGTCATCACTGTACTGGACGACTCCAACCTGGGTGAACTTCTGTCCAATGTTGAAGCTTTTTGTTATGTTGACAAGCCAACCCTTTACTATTTCAAAATTGACATCTTCAACACTCCACGAGCCATCTAGAATAAAGACCAAATCGCATGGTGCGGTCCTACAACCTGAAGCAGACAGGAAAAAACAATCAGCAGTGTATAATGATGGTGTCAATAAATCATGTCTAGTTTGATTATACATTAAATACATTAAATAAAATGCCTTTACAGCACATCACCATTGCCAGTTGTATGCATGTGACACTTTTAATGTATGAAAAAGCATAACAAAGTGTGAGAAAATGAAGACAGAAGCATTCTTACTTCGTATGTCTTCATCTTGTGCTGCGCTACACAAATGGAGAAGCATGAAGCACAGGCATCTTAAGACACAATGCATGGATGTCGCTTTGTAACCCATTATGCAGCAGTACCAAGTTCCAATTGTGCACCTACACGGAAAAGGGAAAGGGGAAAACATGCTTTGTATTGCAGGGAAAAAGAAGAGGATAATGCAAGCATTTGTGACATGTGTTGTTCTTGCCTTGACAGACGTTAATGACTCAGACTATTGTTTTTCCATTACTGAGATGCCCAATCCATAGGATATACCTTAAAACACAAATCTATCCCACTACCTGCATTTCCACACCTAAGTAATTAGGTGTGTGATATCTTGCATCATAAACTCCCTGGAAACAATAAATGAGTCGAGCATAGAGTACACATGCGATTTAGCAGCATTTGTGGATTGAGGTCGTGTTGTCTCTGTGATCTGATTATGCTGTACAGTATAACTCAAGCATGACAGCAGGACATCCATGCATACATTCACACTGTAAGCACTTGTTATGATTCACTTCCAAACATTTTGTACATTATTTTTAATATTACTAGTTAGTTTTGATTAGGTTCATATCCTGGTTGATGCATTTAATATTGATCCATATGAATCAAACAGTACAAAAATGATTTTTTTTTACAGCATGAATTGGACGTGTCTTGATTTACATTTTTCATCAGCTCAGTGGTGCATTTTGCAGAAGCCTGGCAATCCCCAGGATAGGTATTAGTACAGAGAGGTGTGCACATACAAGCTGACTTGGTTCAGACGATACTGTATGCATCGTGCTTAGGTCAAGGCAAGCACTGAACAGACAGGACAGTCCATTCATTGTTTGTGGTAATATTTCTATGAAAGGTAGAAAAAAACACAGAATGTAGAATAATGACTGCCAAATGTCAAAATAATGGAGAAAGATGATAAGCAATTAATCAGAAAGAGCAAAGTAGTCTACATTTGGTTTAATCAGGTCCAGCAGAAATGATGTATTTCTTTCTTAAAACTACATTGTTTGATTTTTGGCCACTTTTGGGCAGTGCAATATTTACATATTATCACCTTATAAAGTTGATATTGCGAATGTGAACATAGGATCCACCTGTCCATTAGTCCAATATTCACTCTTTTTAGCTCTGTGTTAGTCTCTACCAAGGCCTGAGAAAAATATTTAGCTTTTAAACTGCTAAATGCTGCAATATGGTCACTTTGTCGCTCACTTTGTTTATCTGCCGTTTGGTGCTGGCCAGGTAGACTGGAAACCAGTTTGATGAGAGCGGTGAGAGTGAACCAAAAAAGTAAAGTTGCAGGCTAAAAAACCAAAACAATGAACTGAAAGATGCTAAAAAGCTCCAAAGAGCTGAGGGGAACTGCAGAGTCGGGTGATAATTATCTGTGGGTTAGTCTCTATGAGTGAAATGTTTTACAATATGCATAGTTATTTGATTCATTTCACATGTATAACTATTTATCAGAGCAGCTTTAAATTCCAAGTTAAATGCTATTAATTCAAACGTACATCAATAGCAGACACAATCTAAATTTTACATACAAATTACTAGTGGGATCCTCTGATTATGACACTTTTCAGCGTGGGCATTAGCCACACACAAGCATTCACTATGAGACATGATTCATACTTTCATTCTTACAGTACTAAAGCAGAAAAGGGAAACCATACTATTTTGTGAAGGCAGCACTACACATTAGCCACCTACCCTGAAAATCACATGGGTTGAATGTCACTTCCTACCTGCCACAGACACCCCTACCCACAAATTACCCTAATTCACTTACTTCTACCACTAACTTATACTCTGAGTCTGCGATCCATCCTCCATGTGGCGCACTCTATCTTTCCAGTCCTGCAGCACAGCCTCTGTACACCTAAGTATTTTCCTTTTGAGCCTCATCTACCACATCCTCACATGGCACTGCCAGCTTTACTAAATAAACAATTCACTGAACCTCTGACCACAACAGCCCTTAAACCAGTGCTCACTGTTTCCTGTGGGATTATCAGCAGTTTCCTCAAATCTGCTGCCATTTGCCAATCTCTGCCCGCCCTTGGCCCCAATACAATATGCCTGCCTAGAAAAGCTTCACTCCTACACTTTTCCTCCCTCATGGATTAAACCAATTGTAAAACCTTCCTTCCCATCAGCAGATGAAGTGATTTTAACCAGTTACTGTCAGATGCTGCTCAAACACTTACAGCAGTTATGTCGCCAGGTGTGTCAGTCTTTGGGTAAGATTGTTTTACACCCTGGCAAAATGCTCCAAAATGTTGGAAAAGTCTAAACTTATGGGAACCTGACATTTTCGGAAGATATTAACTAACCAATTAGTACATATGATTGATCTCTTTTGGTTTGCTTCCATACATTTCAGCCCCCCCCCTTCTTCCTAATTCATCCACTGTGCCAGCTGTGCTAAAATAGCTTCCCTTGTGCTGATCTTTTGCCCTACAACCATTTTCTACCTAACTGATTGACTCAATCCATAATGATTTTGCTGTGCCCAGCCCTAATGCTCTCCACTCTACACCTGCACAACATCATTGCTGTATGACTGAATGCTGACTGCTGAAATGTGATGTTATGTTATGTAATTGTCTGACTAAATGATGGTATTCTGAAGCCCCTCATGTAGAATATCTAGATATGGTACCTGATCTATCTATCTATCTATCTACCCAAAATACACGACAGGTAATTTGTCAATGCACTCCAAAATAACCCATAAGTAGTACAGAAATACACTAACTGTGCTTCTTTTCAAATGAGCATTGTGCATTGGGACATTGTGGTTGTTGTTTTTACTCAAATGTCTCCAAATTTGTGACAAATTTGGTACAAATTTCCACGTTTGTCATCCCCTGACATTGTATGTAGTGCCGTCATTAGGTACAAATTTCAATTTGTCTGATCCTTTCATTTTTGACCAAATACCTTCAAAACTAATGACATTCCAATCAGCCTCAGCTGTGCATTGTGTTTAGGGCTAATGATCACATGATTTAATGCAAATGTTAGAATGCTAATAGGCCAAACTAAGATGGTGACCATTTAATTGCATGTTAACATTGTTATTGTGAGCATGTTATCATGCTGATGTTAGCATTTAACTCAAACTCATGGTTGTAGAATCTCAATCTTCTTTACAACCACAAGAGGGGCATTTGAACAAATGTACTGTATTTTGCACGTTTACATCAGTAACAGGTGAACACAATCATTGCATGTGCGGCAAATAACATGTAGCATTATAGCGGAGTAATGATGGTTAAATTCATGCTCATGGAGATGAAATGTGATATTAAGAACCAGGTGAAACAATGAAAAGAGCTCCTATTTACATTTGGCGATAATCAGCTAGAGAATTGCATGTGAGTCATCAGCAGACATTTTATCTTCTGTATGTCCTGTACATGCTGCAAGACTGACCATAAAGCAGACTTTGACTTTGACTTTGACTTTATCATATGTGGTTTCTGTGGCTGCTCTATCAAATTATTTTTTGCAGTAGTTTCCAACGTGTGAAAGAAAGAAACTGCTCACATCCTAAAAGGAAGCATTTGCAAATGGTTACCAGATATGCTGCATACAGTATAAGAAGCAGGACTCGTGGAAGGAATTTGATAGGAAGGAACTGATTATGCACCTTATTCATAGCTGTTTCTGATTGTGGCATGTGACGCTCAACAAAACAGTGGCTAGGATATAACCCTTGGCCTCCCAAATGCTTTTATTCCGGTGCAGCCAAAGAGGGGTCACACTCTTTAACATGACTGCATTTTTCCACCATGTAAACTCAGCGTTGAAGTAACACAGTTGAAGGAGGCGTTAAGCTGCCACAGTTGTGCAAGCTGTTTTCTTCAGAATTTTCCCCCACTAGAGAGCTGGAGGAGGTTGTTGGAAAACCCCCTCGTTGGCAGGGTCCAGTCAGGATGACTTTCTCCTCGACTGACTTTCCCCAAACCAAGTGTTTCTACACCTCTGCTCGAGTCACATGGAATTCATTTACACCATCAGACAGTGAAATTCCGGCCGTGGACTCTGACCAAACACATGTAGTCATGATGAAGGGAAGCAACCTCCATCCAGGAATAAAAAACGAAACATTACACGTGCTGCCCTATAATGGTCAGAGCTGGAATGCATGCATAATGTAGCAGAATTAACAGGTGCACTTGTGTCGCAGGTTATCACTAGACTCCATTGAGTTCTGATGTTATTGGGGCACAACCGAAAGCTGAACTGTAATGAGTGGCAGAACTGTAATGCTGGTATCCATAAATACTTAACAAAACAAACTTAAAAGGTTTGAAGATGTTCTAGCTGGGAATATTATTACCACATGACATTAATTCTGGGTTGAGCCTGTTTATTGTTGCAATACATCACAAACTTAATAGGATTTATGCCAGGGTTCAAACCCCTTTTGCCTTGTAACCCCTTAAAGAGTCACAACATACTTTAGCAGTTTAGTTCCAGCTGGATTTGCTGTTTAGAAAGCTGTCGAACAAATGATGTCTCACATTTCACCAGATAACATTTCACTCTCTCAGGGTGGGCAACACTGAGTCATCACTCAGCTTTTAATCACAGTATCGAACCACAGATTTTCTACTTAACAAGTTATACCTCCCTTCAAATCTAACATTTATAATTTAACAGAAACCAGAATATTGGAATTATTGATCTCAGAAATAAAAACAAAAGATGTTTATATTTGTTTAGCACCTGTAGTTTATGTAATGCAACTGCAGGCTTTAACTCCACATGAACTGATGAAGTTATAGTTATCTGCTGTAAATTTGGCAAAAGGAAGTTGTTCCACTCCAGAAACAACAACTGCTGTTGAGCGTGAACAGTTGCCGAGATCAGGGGGATTTATTGCTGCCAAATTCTTCAAGCAACGAGGGAAAGCAAAGTCCAATCAGTTGTTCTCCCTAGAAATCTGTTCAACTACTCCAAACAATTAAATAATGAATTGTAAAACATTAGCTCATAGTTAGCTTATAGCTTTTCTCCCAACACGTCCACTTTCAGATGCTTTCAAATATTTTCTACTCTAGTCACAAAAATTACTGTTTTTCAAATTTATGTAATCCTCACATCTGTAAAAAATGTATTCGTACTATACTTGCAATGCTGTGGTGCACTATGCAGTATGCTTGCACAAAGAAAAATCCTTTTTACGAGAAGTGAAATGGCCAGGAAAAATCTTGAGATGATTCCATTCATTCTTTGCATGACAGGAGCACAAACAAGGGACTGATAACTGAGCTTAATGTCTTCAGTATGCAACTGCCGCAGCACAGACTCTAGGAATCTAAAGTAAACGTTGACGCGGTGCAAAACTATTACTAATCTGAACAGTGTTACTATGTCATAAGACACAGCACAGTAAAAAATTAATTAAATGCACTGAAATCAGCCCAACAGGTTCACTTTAATGATCAAAAACAGCCTTGATAGATTCCAGTGTAGCTGTCTACTGATACATGAAACATGACAGTTGCATCTTCATGCAAGAAAACACACCCAAAACCTGTAACTGCAAAACAGAATTTCTAAAATTAAGAAACACAACAAGTTTCCTCACAAAAATGACACAAAGTGAACAAAAAGTTACCGGTAAGCGTCCAAGCCCTTGTGTGAATCCCTGTTAATCCTCTCATTGAGAGCCAGTGATCAATACTGAAGTGCACATGTTTCTCTGCTGCCTGCCCTTTCCAGCAGCTCCCTCTGTCTCCTCTGTTTCTGTCCTTCTTCCTCTACGCCCCCCCTCTCCACACACACTCACACACACACACACACACACACACACACACACACACACACACACACACACACACACACACACACACACACACACACACACACACACACGCACACACCA
>JAVQJF010021732.1:0-16335 GCA_036023855.1 Gadopsis marmoratus
ATTTTTCCTGCTTCAACACATCAACTTGGAGACAAAATGTTCACTTGCTGCCTCATATATCCCCCCACTGACAGGCGCCATGGTAACCAGATAATCAGTGTTCTTCACTTCACCTGTCAGTAGTTCTGGCTGTATATACACTATAGTGCAGTGAAATGATCAAAGTGTCAGTACATTTCCTTTGTTTCCTTCTCTCTGAACAGTCAGGAGTCACTGCTGTCTTTAGGCTCTGTAACTTCTTATGGGATCACTTTTCAGGAGGAGACGATGTTGAATGCGATGCTGCTGAAACCGAGCGCAGCGACACGTTTCTACGCCGTGTCTCTGGTTTCTAATCGTGTGTGAGCGGCAGCGTCTCCGTTTCCACTTCCACACTGGCTGTGTGTCGACAGCGATTTGTTGTTCCACCTCCCTCCTCTCTGCTGCAGCCAGAAGATGGCATGGTTCGTATGCTGTCTCCTCTCAAACTAGAGATCAGGGCTTCCACGCTATTAATAGCCCTGCCATGCTTTTAAAATGTGTGAGTCTGTAAATAAACGGCTGCTCGCTGGGAGGGAACACAACTGTACACGGCGGGCCTCGCTCTGGAGGACGGAGCACAAATGCAAACATGCACATAAAGCAACGTGACGGTTCATTGCTGATGATTGTGATTCAAAGTGCAAAGGGATTTCCTGCTTTGAGCTGAGATTCAGGGCTACAAATACATCGCCTCCTCTGCCACGACGATTACGTGACAGATTACCTCGGCTGCAGGGCGCCGTCGACACCCAGGTTTTTATCGCCACCTACCTGCTCGTCAGGACGGCAGCGCCAGTTACAATCTTTGCAAAGGCAGTGCCGTGCTGCGACTGGATAAAGGGCTACATGTGAGGAATTAAAAGCAGGAGTCGAGAGACTAACGGGCCTGAAGTTCAGAGGGGAGAATAATGTTTGCTTAATCACGTCTCACTTAAAATGTGTAGCCAAGTTGCCTGGTAACTGAAGTGGAGCGAAAAACGTTGACTTAAGAACCACAATTTAACAAAAGCAGCGGGAGAACGTCTTTTAATATCCACATTCAAGGCCTCCAAAATGTCCTTGAATGCAGCGATGTGCAGCGCTCGAGTCGTGAATTCAGTTCAGGATCACAGGTTCCCTCTTTCTGTTCTTTCATCTGTACGCTGAAGTCAGACGTTCACCTCACGCTGCCCTCTGTAAGTCCAGGCTGATGATGTGACGGTTTAATGAGGATTGTTCTTGATGAGAATATGTTCACTATCTCGGTTCAGTTCTTTTTTTTTTTTTTTTCTTTCTTTTTTTAAGTGCTTGGATGAAGTTAGATTGGAGTCATGGATCGAGCCGCTGCGTTCTGTTTAGGTTTAAAGAAATAAAGACATGACGCGTTTAAATCAGACGTCAGCCTCGTACATCACTTCAGTTTTAATGTATCAAGTGTGGATCTGTAGCAGCACAAACTGTAATCAGTCTTACTCATCAATCATTGATTCATATTGTATAAAATCCTTTTCTTTTGCTTCCTTGACTTTATTGTATTGTAGGACACATTTGATCATGTATAGGAATTTTCCTCGGTACGCTAATATTATCATTTAAGAATATATCTAAAATGTTTATATATTCACGTTTCCATTGCTCTTTGGGATTCACCTTGAAAGGTCTCGCTGCAGCGAGCGGTGAATAACCCTGCACTTCTGCAAGGTTTAAATTTTAAGCCGGCTTTGCGGGATTGACAGGTCCAGGTTTGAGTCTGACTCGGTTCAGGGCCGGTACGTCGACGAGAAGAAAACTACAGAATCATAACGACAGCAGATTTCACCTTTTCCAGACACTTTTTGTTGAGGCTGATAAATCTGAACGTTTCCCGATACGTTTGTATTTGCTTAAATGGCTCTTGAGGATAACCTTGGGAGGACGGGCGCCCCCCCGGTGGAAAGAACTCCTGAATGAAAACTAACCGTTTGGATTTATTCGAGTGTCGTCTTTTCCCGGAGAGACGGAGCCGGAGGTAGACAAATTAGTGTGCTAATAAAGCCGCACATAGTTGCTCACAGCCAAGCTTAATGAAACCTGAATCATCTGTATAGCGTTGTTGTTGGGTTTGGGCTCACATTTAGCCGTGGAGGGGGCCGTCCTGGTGCTGCTAACGAAGAGTGCGGCATAATAAATGTGGAACTCTTAATTTGTTTTTCCTCAACAAGGACGGCGTGAGTGATGGCTGAAAGGCAGCACTGGGATGTAGTGTGGCGTGAAGGGGGGGGGGCGATAAAAGCTTCACTTGTTGTGTTTGTGTTTGTATTGGCTAAAAACGGCATTATGTACAAGGTGCTTCTGCTTAAAGAAGTTCTTCCTATTTTATTTGACTGCACGCGAACGCGTCAAAACCGTAGGACGGGAAGGTGGACGGCAAGAAGGACCTGCTTGTGAGATGCTTTGCTGTCGCCATGGCAACAGGCAGATGAGGCTTATGGGTGCTGTAGTATTGAGAGCACAGCAGGCACTCTGAACTGCAGCTGGAGAAAAGCAGGATTTAGTAGAAATGTAGTTTTTTATTAAATGTTTCTTGAGGCTGGGAGCTAATTTGGGTCACGTGATTAAGAAAGACAGTTGTATGGGAGATTTAGAAGGCTAATATCTTAATGCACTGTATGGCCGAAGGTATGTGGACACCCCTTTATGCACACTATGTTCAGTGTTTCCCAACTAATAGGTCTGCACCCCTCAAAGGCCAATGATTGACAAGATAGGAAGGACACCAAATAACATACAGTGTAGTTTTATTTGATCCATGTACTTTTTTATTTTCAAATACTGGATATTTTTACCTCTTGGGGCCATTAAACGATTCAACCGAAGTAATGTGAAAAGGGAGCATCACTCCCTGTGACGAGGGGTCATGAGGAGACACAGCTTCACTATATAAAGGTTCCCAAAGAGGTTACGAGTCACTGTTTTAGACAACATTGTCTGCATCACCTATATTTATTGAGCGGTAAAATACTTCATATGTATGATGGGCGGCAACAGATGTTTTCCAACAACCAATTAACGCGACTAAAGTCCTTACTAGCTAATGCAACCGGATTTATTACATGTTTGAAAATGACTGTCGGGTACTTCAGAAGGACTTCATACACAAACCTTCTGATGAATTTCAGGCATTGACAAGATTTAATGACTTAATTACACATTTTTCCTGCTGGGTCCCTGAAACTCAGTAAAACTAACAAAAAAAAAAGAAAAACACATGCAGGCGGGCGGGCACGTTTTCAGCTCTCCTCACGTCCTGATAAGCACTTTGTTGGTGCTCGCAGAGCCACAAAGGTGTCCTCTTCTTGGTGTTGGGCCGATCAGTCAGTTTCAGCCTCCGTATCCGTGGAACCGCTCTGTGCAGCCACCGATTCAACCCTCTGACCAGACGGCCTCCTCTGCCCTCTGACATACACTGTGTTTACATGTGGCCTGTCGGCACACCAGCTGCTTTGTTAGCACGCGTATGGAAATGTGGACGGTGCGCAGAAAACGAATGAAAGCAGCAGAACGAGGTTCACACTCGTGCTGCGGCAGAAGAAGAATGGCTGCACCCAGGTTTATTGTAAAGGCTGACATTTTAGCTACCTCTGTATATGTATTCAAATTAATTTCCCATTATTGCCGTGCTTATCGGAGGCCGCAGAGACGTAAACAAAGATGTGGACAAAAGCAATTAAAAATAAATGGGGTTTGGACAGAAGTGCCCCAGAGAAGGAGATAAAGGCAGGAACAGTATGGAGGCTGCTGGCTGCAGCCGAGTCGGAGCTGCCGTTGCTGCCTCATTCATTTATTTTTGTCACAGCTGCTGGAGCTGCTGTGGACTTTTTGGGCACCGTCCTGATGTGTCATCGCTCTAAACGGCTAAATTAACCCAATTATTTGGAGCGGGCTGAAGTGCGCGCTGCTGCCTGCGGCCACTGTTATTTCTGAGGACTGTATGTCCATACTGCCTCTCCACAGCTTCTGGCGTCGAGTGTGCTCACTGCACATTGTCCAACGGTCAGCTGAATCCGTGCCTGGAAAGGAAGAGTGATTACTGTGCGGCTTTGCTTAATGAAAAATAATGACTTGCCTGCCACAGAGTTTCTGTTTTGTTCGTGCTCTTTAGCGTGGCACTAAATTGCGCTGTACCTGAGCTCCATGTCAAAGGGATACTTGAGAAATGAAAAGAAAAGCCTCGGCGCAGCTCGTTCTAGCCTTCTCGGAAGAGGCAACAATAGTTCTTTTTAAACGAAGGCCTGTTTCCGTAGCAACACGCCAAATATAACAAGGCTTCTGCTCACATTAAAAATAAAGACATGCAGCGCTGACAGAAGCAGGACTGCAGGCCTGATCGCACGCTCTCTGATGGCATTTCAGACATGTCATTCAAATGAATGCTAGTGCTGGACGCTAGTCTATAGCGCTAATGCTGCTACAAACAAGAGTCATAATTACTCTTTCATTAGCCAACCCTTTCTTTCTTTCGTCTCCTTTCATCAGTAAATGTACATCAGGCTTCTGTCGCTGACCTCTGCTGTGTCTCTCAGCCACATGACCCCCCCCATCTGCTCTCACTGAGGATGAAGCAGAGCTGCTCTGTGGGAGGTTAATGTGCCATTGATTTAATATTGCACTTCCATAGAGTTGGGAGATGGAAATAGCCAAAATCGAAGCAGCAGAGGTGGTCATATCCTGACTCACGCTTTTTAAAAATAAAATCCCACTGCATCCTACATTTCCCACAATGCAACTTAACGATAGCGTCTGTAGGTTAGACCATCCCTGCCTGGTGAACACCCAAACATGTGAATGTGGAGGGAAAAGCGAGCAAATTTATAGATGATGATTGTTATCGGTATATTTGGAGTCTGGACACTCCTTTCATTCTTGCATTGCATTGTGGGATTGCTACACAAGATACAATTTAGACATGCAAATAAAATGGCGGACAGTAAACGTGGCGCACTACATAGTAAATGGGGATTGATTTTAATATATTCTGCATCTTTTCTAAGATGATTATCAGTCGGTGTCTGTTTTCCTGGCGAGACAAAAATGCTGTTGAGTAGATGAGGTGCAACATGTTTTTAGCAGTATAGAATTAGTTATGTTACTGAATGTTGGTACATCAGCGCTTGTTGCATCTTTAAATCTTTTGTTGCATCTTTAAGTTTGCTTTTGGTTTTGTTGTCAGAAACTTAAATTTACAACCATACATGTCCAGGTTAATGACGTAGCATATTTCTGAATACCATTTCTTTTATAAATATATATTTGGTATTTCACTCGTACCTTTAAAGCACAAAGCAACGAAGAGATGTATGAGTCTCTGGAGGAACAACGAGGTTGAGGAAAGTGTGACACCAAAAACATCATGATATCTGACTGAGTCCTGGTCTGCAGGGCCTCCGTCCTCGGCGCTGTAATGGATTCTGTGTCCGTACGTGGACAATTTCATTTAACTGCGTCTAATGAAAAGGCAATTTGTTGCATGATAGCATGGAGATGGAGAGGGACGCTGACACACAGACACTCGTCCTGCCTGCAGGTTCAGAGCAGAAACCAGTGACGCTGTGTCGTCTGAAGGCAAAGCGAGAGGCTGCACCACATCTGCAGCTCCACACACTCAATCAGCTTCTCCCCGGTGACCCGTTAGAGTCCAACTATCGGCCATCTCGCTCGCTTTCTAATGCAAGACGGTGAAAAGTGGAAGCCAATCCAATCAGAAAACTCTAGTGGTTTCAGTGATGACAAGAACAAGGAAAATATGTATAAATTGGAACTGTATGTTCTTATTTTTTTCGGGGTTTTTTTCATTTCTGAAAAGTAAAAAGCAATAAAAGTCCAGCAAGTGGCTTGTTGTTGTCCAGTCAGGTGCAAGAAAAGGCAAGGCATTGTCCCAAACCATTGAGAAATGTATTCAAGCGGCAACATTCATCTACAGGACACTAAAGGCCAGTGTGTGTGTTTGTATCGTCTTTAAGCAGCGTTCAGGATCAGCTGGAGTTAACGCAGGTTTTTAGGGACCTGAGATAAGGGCGGTGACAAGCTTCCCTTTGACATGCCTGGACATAAATCCTGTGATTGTTGCTAATACTATGTATTTAAGATGATAGTATGCAGATGTTGTTACCGATTAGCTGTGTTTCCATGACTACTCAAAATCTTCGACCTGGTGAGTTGAGATGAGTGCCAACTCTCATCCTTTCACTTTTTGCCCCAGTGAGTTTATTTTACTTTTGTCTGTGCTTTAGCTAAAATACATTTGTGCATACTTATGCTGGTGGATTTTTATTGTTTTCTATAATTTGGGCAAAGTGAAGCAGGTGAATGTTAAATTAAGAGGCCCAATGATTGATCCTTGGGGAATTCCATACACCGTTTGTAAAGGCTTTATTGTTGCAACTAATGGCTTTATTAATGCTTTACAAAGAATCCATAAATGTTTTATTGATGTCTATCCTCCTACAACAACCCAAACGATTAATTATTTTCAAGTCTTAATTTTAACATTAATTGTAATAAAGCCTTGACTTGCAGCTTATGTACTATCTATAAACGGTGTCTTCTTACAATTATAACTGGAGAATCCTTCTAGGTCAAAAAGCAGCACTGCTGCAAAGAAAAATGTCTTTCGCTTGGAAAAATTGACAGAACAGCTGGTAAATGGAGCTTCCAGGAGCTTCTTTTAATTAACATGTAGAAACAGTATCCACAGGCATCCTAAATGATGCTCCAACAGCCATTTTCTGTGTAACTAAGTGGCTGTTTCTCCTGCTGGAGCTGTGAATATGTGAGAGCCACACCTCTAATTGAACACTGGCATGTCGGAGCATGTTTCAGGCTCACGCTGCCATCAGATGCTGATACACCGGGGACCAGGCCTCCTCCTCTGGATCCCAGCCTCCACCTCCACCTGCTCCTGAGCTCCTCAGACTGTTACCTCCAGTCATGAAGTCAGGCTCACTTACTCGTCAACATTAAACCGTAGAGGACGTGGCAACAGCATTTTTCTTCTCCAGCTGAAACACACATTTTAAGAACATAAATATGTCCTTTTGGTTTAAAGCAGAGCATCTCAACAACTAGTGGCCAGACTTCAGATATGTAGGGTTTCCAGAGGATGATTCCCCAAACATTTCCTCTACCGCCAATATTGGTCCA
This sequence comes from Gadopsis marmoratus, assembly GCA_036023855.1. Taxonomy (NCBI): domain Eukaryota; kingdom Metazoa; phylum Chordata; class Actinopteri; order Centrarchiformes; family Percichthyidae; genus Gadopsis; species Gadopsis marmoratus. Next base: position 7,180 of record JAVQJF010021732.1, read on the forward strand.
AAATGTCTACTTGAACATTTTGATATATGACGAGATATTTGTCATGAAATCTGTTGTAGACGTTCATGGTCTCGAGAGGATGGTTCCTAAAGAATTTTCTGGACCTTGACCTTTCCTGCCGTACCACTCTCAGGCCAAAATGTCCACTTGACCAATGTTTTGGTCCGTGACGAAATAATTTCACTAGACTTTCATTACATTTGCAATGGATATGCATAGTCCCCAGAGGATATTTTTGAAAGGTTTCTGCTAGCACCACCATCAGGCCAAGTCTTCCAAACATTTTTATCAATGAGATTTTTCAATACTAATTTCTGAATATCCTAAATACTCATGGTCCCCAGATGATGTATCTTGATTGAGTCATAGTGATTTCCCTTTCCTCTGGCCAATTAAGCCAACTTTATACTCTTTCTACCCCCCCCCCCCACCACACACACCCTATAAGCGTTCCTTGCACACAAGATTTCACAAATTCTAAAAAAAATCCTGGAATTTGTTGGGTAGATTTGAGCTCATGAGGGGATAAACCTTGTCATTCTAGTTTAAATATTTATTTTAATGTGTCACCATAGTTTTATTATTGCTGTATTCAGTCATGTTTTATTGATTTATTTGACCTTTGACCCTGACCTTCAAATGTCCCGCCACTTCCCCTTGTTGATTAAACCACCAAAGACACATTTCCCAGACATTTGGCGGGCGTTAAATTTGGGACCTGGACTGCGTTGGACACACGAGTGTTTGGGAGGCAGCTGGGCAGGTGGCTGGCGTTTCCCACGAGGCTGCACGGCTGGAGCTTTGAGAGATGAAGCCCGTCAGAGTTAGCCAAACAGCGCTAATGCTCTCCCCAGAACGCCTCCCCATCCAAATGCTAACAAGAAAGCAAAAGCCGGCTGTGTTTGTGTGCATTCTGAACAGATGCTCTGGCTGTGAATACGGGGGGGATGCCATTTGTTTTCATTTTGTTGCGTTCAGGGGAAGGGGGAGGATTATGTTGTGAGAGAAAACAGTCATTCAGATGCAGTCGGCTGCAAATTCAGTGAGTGAGCCGATCTTTATCATGTGCAAACCAAATATTTGTGTTTGAGGAATGAAAGGACAAACATGCGCAGCGTAACAGCTTTTAACAGACAAACTGTGCATGAAATTGCCCCTCAGCTTTCTGTGGGCAGGAACTGGGGGCTGGTTGGTTGACTACAGTGGCAGCATGTCTTCTTATCCAATCAGGAGCTTGCTTTTGTAGTCTTTTTATAACCTTCTTGTGCACTTTGAAGTCTCATTTGACCCTCAATGTGCTCATTTTAATTTTTGAGAAATCGGCAGCAAAACATTTTCCTCCCAAAACTCTGTGTAATGCTGGAGAAAAAAACTTTCCCAGTCAGTAAATGCGACTCGGATTTCAGCCACACATTGTCTTAAATCAAATGTTTAATTGGCAGTTTGCTGAAAAGTGAATCATAATTTCATAAGCAAGTCACCAAACTGACTGTCTTTAGTTTTCTGTTTCACAGGAAACTGATGTTTTGAGTAGTAGTATTCATCGTCATCGATGAAATCAATACATTTATCATTCCGAAACTAGTCAATCTACATACGAAGCCTCACAATTCATCATTGACATTTAAAGCTTCCCTGTGGAGTTTTCATGTAAACAAACTGTTGTTTACAATAAATGCCAACATTTTGGAATAACGTCCATATTTCTTTTCCTTTTTACATGGAACATGTTACGGTGTGTCTTTATAACAGAAAACAGTGGGAAGCTGTGGTTTAAATACCTGCTGGGATGACAAAAGGTAAAGCCCCCCACCCTGCACTGTTAATGCTGTGGCAGTAGAGGTCATCCTCCTCGGTGACGACTGTAGAAAACCTAGAAGATCCTCTGCAGCAACACCGATGAACCTGCAGGGTCTCAGACGGAGAGCAGCGGCCAGTAAAACGCCAAACACAGTGTAGATGCTGTAAAACGGTTCAGGCGTTGCGGTGCGGTAATCTGTCTGACGCAACGCCGCTCAACTCCCGAGTGCAACTGATTTGGAAACTATCAGCACTTGGCTTATAAATTTCCCCAGTGTGAAAAGCAATGCATACAGAATGAATCTGCCTCTATTTATCTATCTGACTATCGGCACGCACTCCATCTAACCGCCTGCCCTGCTGGAGGGAGATATAAAATAAAGGTTCTCCACTCTGTGCGTCAGGTTGTCCCAGACGTTTGCACATGTATCCGTTGGATTACAGATGACGCATAGATGCAGATCTGCCGGCCGGGACGCTCCAGCTGTGGCAGCAGGGAGGTGTTTCTGCCTCCAGAGGTTTGTTAAAGAGCAGGGTCTGGCCAGCAGGAGGACCACTGCAGCATGAAGGGCAGCAGACTGAAGGAGGGGAAAGTTTGCGGTGTGCAGACCTCGATAAATAAATAATCCTCTGCCGTACTGCAATTGATTGATCACCCTCCAAGTCCTTTAGTAACAGGGCTGCGTGCTTCATATTGATGATATTCAGATTAATAATCAATGGGCCATTGATGAATGTTTTCCAGTTCAAGCCTCTGAACCTCTGCACACCTCTCTGGTGCTTCTGTGGCATCACAAACCAGCGTCGGTCACAAGTTGCAGATTTGCTTTGATGGCCGAGTCAAACTGAGCAGAGACGAAACTCTGCTGCACACACGCATTTTGATAAAACTGCTAAACAAGCCAGCCAATCAGAGCTTTGTGGGCGGGACTACGAAGAACATCTTGGTCCAGAAAATAAGTTTGGCTGAAATGGGCGACGGGCTACAAAATAACGACTACGGACGAGTAAGTCCAGGCTGGATTTTGGAAGGAAGAAGAACATGACGTGCACCGGCCTCTGTGGGTGGAGAGGTGGCTGTCTGCTCCGCCTGCGATGAGAGAAGGCTTGTTGTCACTGCACCAGTTTGCAGGACGGGCAGGTTATCAGACCGGGTGAAGTCGCTCTGTAACTGAAAACTGTTCTGGTGTCATTGCTACGGTGATTTCCCGGGTGTTACCAGTTCGTTTCAGCAGTTTTCTTCCATCCTTCTGTAAAACAGGATGATGTTGGGCCCTGTGCTTTGACCCCGAGGTGCTTTCCCTCTTTAATATCTCTGCTCTGGTTTAATACGGCCGCTGTTTCAAAGCAGCGATGTTAGATTTTCAAGATTCTGGCATCAGCGTGATGCAATACCTTGATTTGACAGGTGTGTTATTGACTGCACTAACAACAAACTTATCTTTATGAATTTTTCTGGTTTGTAAAATGTCTTGAAATCTTTTACGGCCTGAATATCCGCCTGTAAAAGTCCGTCATTGTCTTTGCAAATTTCAGCATGAACATTTTTTTATTCACCGTTTTTTCTTTTTCTCTCCTTTTGCAGAATCAGACGTTGTGCAAAGGCCTCAATGAGCTTCAGAACGGACAGGTATGAAGACACACCTGGGTGTCTGTGACGAACTGTGCACGTTACGTTTACAGCATTCAGCTGCTAACATGACTCCGTCTCTGTGGAAACTTGTCTGGTACTGAGGGTTTTTGGACTCTTCCCTAACCTTGGTGTGTTGTGTTTGACCTCTTTGGGCCTTAAACATATATTAAAGTCTGGCAACCGTAACGAGTTCCGAGGCGAAGTGTCTCTCTGGGGGAACTGCTACCAGCTCAGAGACCTAAATCTGAAAACCATCTCCAGCTGTCAGATAAATGTAGCAGAGTGGAAGTGTGAAGTAGCATAACGTGGAAATATCATCTTCCTTAAACACTTTGAGAGGAACAAACCTGTTTTGGTGAAGTTGTAGCAACAGATTCTGTTTTCTTTTCATACAAGAAATTAATTTCAACACTAGAAAAGATCATATGGAGTCATCTAAGTGATCATTGTCCAAACTTTCTGTAAAGTTGGAGACTTTGTATTTGGCCTGCTGCTGTAGATTAAAGAGAAGGCTCCTCCTCCTCCTCCTGTAGAAAAGTGAACGGGGCAGTTCCCTTTGTGTCGGCCTGCATGGGACCACAGTTCATCTCTGTCCTTTTCTAAAGTGACAGTAATCGTTTGTGACTGCAGGAAAAGGCTGAAGAATGTAAATGGCTTCCTTGGCTGCTTTCAAAGAGCAGAGACAAAAGGGAGGAGAGTTTAAAAAAAAACAAAAAAGGAAGAAGATGGAGATTCATTACACGTCGGTTTAATTTCAGAGCTGCGATTCATTACGGAGTGGAAGTCGATTTCGCCTCGCGCTCTGCAGGCCCTCGCATGTGTTTCCCCTCGCAGAGCCGAGCACGTGATGCATAAGAGCTCTGGGAAAAAACGAAAGCCTAATTAAAATGAACTTTGATGGGTGGGTAATTGTTGCGAGGCATCGGTGAGTGTAATTGAGGCTGAATTTGTTCTACAGGTTTACCTTGTAAATGAGTAGATTTGCATTCCCCCCCCCTCAGCTGGTTCTGGCAGGACGCAGTTTGAACAGCGTCCAATGACAGCCATGTTGTTGAAGGTGTTTTATCAGTGTACTTTTATCCCTGCTGCTGTTAACCAGAGGAGCTAATTAAACGCGCTTCTTGAGAGTCTGTCGGTTCAATGAGACCCGCAAAGGCTACCAGTGACTTTTACAGAACGAAAACACAAAAAAGTCCCCGGTGGTGTTGACGTGGAAGCAACCTGCCATCGGCCATATCGGCACAACAGACAAACACGAGTTTTTTTTGTGGCTAAAGACTCAGAGTGTTTGCCAAGGTCCTCCTCCAGCCAAGTAATGAAGAGTACGCTGTGCAACACCTTCCTTTGTTACCTCCCCAGGGCATAATTAGACACAGCGAAGAGGGGGATCAATTCTGAACATCATAATACGACACAGAGTGAAGCTGTTAAATGATTCTCTGGAGACTTTTCTGAGGTTCTGCGGTGTTTAACAGCCAGTCGACATCAAGGGAGGCCGGCTGCTGTCTTAATTCCCTAAAAACGGACTCGTTCAGGATGGAACGAGTCCGTTTGACCCTCCTTCGCCAAAGGACAATTTAGATGCTGATTGTTTCTGAAGTAGTGTTGGAAGGTCTTTTTATTTTGTGGATTAAAATAGTTGAAAACATCCTTTTTGAGATCAGAAATGGATCTAAAGACGTCATTGACAAAGTCTGTTAGTCCGTCAACAGCAAGACACCGTGACCGGTGGTTCCTGGTTTAATGTCCACTTTCAGCACTCGCTACTACAGTTTGAATCGTCTATCGGAGATTTTATGTACCATGCTAAGTTGGTTTCTTCTTCTTCTGTCACGTTTCTTTTCATCAACTGATTCTGTCCGTTCATAGCGTTCCACCCGGCTGGCTGTTGAGCTGCTGACCTCTAACCTGTGACTGTCTGTGCACTTGTGGGAAATGTGGGTATTTGTTAAAGGAAAAAATTGAATGAATACATTTTAAAAATGTACCATCATTGTCTGGACATATGGAGCCAACCACATGATGCACTGAGTAATGCTGGGTTTTAATTTACTGGCATTATTTCAGATGCCAGTGTGATTGTGTTCGACTGTCTATGGTCATGGAATGTGCTGTGGATATTCATGATCCCCAGGAGATGATTTTCTAACCTGTTGTGGGGTGAGGTTGCTCATTTGTCGGCCTTTAGCTTTTATCATGTTTGTTTCAGTGGACACGTGGTCTTTGTATGTAATTGTTGAAAGTGACAAAAATGATCATCGTGAGCAAATTCCATGTGCAGAGTGACACCAACAACATGTCAGTCCGTCTGTCAGTCCTGTGCAAACCTTTTAGCAAACTAAACCCCCAGACCGAAACCATCATCTCCAGTTATCGAAGTGTCCTCCATGTGCGTCTCCATATGAAGGACAGTTCTCCGAGCTGGAGATCCTCCATGTCTCTGACTAAATCACCGCCTGCTTTGAGCAAATTAAATATTGACTTCTCGTATTGACTTGTAGATCTAATTTGAAGTGATTGTGGATGAGCAATAATGGTGCAGAAAAAGACTCTGGGGGGGGCGGGGGGTGTTGACGGCGAGCTGTCGGTTGTTAAGGGTGCTGTAATTGGCTGGACTGAGCGAATCATGGAGTTGGAGAGGGAACCTGTTCTGTCTGTCAGGCAGTGATGGTTCAGACTGGCAGCAGCCAGTGGGACAGACGTACAGAGGGAAAAGAAATGAAAGAAAATGGCTAGTGTGGATGGGAGGCCTCCGGAGCCCCACACTGCCCTCCGAATATCCTCCATCCTCCTCCAGCGAGCCCCGCCGCCATGCAGAACCTCCTCCACCCGCAGGGGAAAACTCATCTCAGACGCGGCACCATCTTTCATTCAGATCCACTTTGTCAATATTTGCCCGCTGGCCTCAAAGCAAATACACTGATATTGAAAGTCGTCACACTCTGTGAGGCAAGAAGAAGGAGGAGGAGGAGGAGGAGGCAGCCAGATAAAAAGGAGAGGAGATGAAGCTCACACCTCCTCCAGAAACTGTGATAAGACGGCTTCAGTCAGGAAAGCTTTTAAAGGAAGGCATCTATATTCTCTTGCACCATGTAGTGAACCTCGTTTAGCTGCGAGGAGACGGTTTCCGTGTTTCTATTGAAGTATTAGTAGAGACTGAAAGCTAAATAATGACAACCTGTAAAGAATTACCAAAGAAATGGTGAATAACAACAGGAACAGGAGCGTCACGGGGCCTTCACGGCTCAGCAGGTCTTCAGGTTCATGTCTAGACTCGGTCTCCTCTCTGACACAGAGCTTAATTACACTCCATGTGCCGAGTCTGCCTCCAACATTTGGTTAACCGCTGTCTCTCTGTTTGGACAAACGCTTCATTTACATCCACCGCTCACTTTGAGCAGCAGCGCGCCGCCGTTAGGTCGAATATCTGTCCTCAGCACGCTCTGGCACGCGGCGCACTCGGTCAGGCTTCGCCGGGCAGAGCTTATTGTAAGATGTGGCTCAGTAAATACGAAACAAAGACGCCGACAGGCTGCACAAACACATCTTTAAAACATGGAGTCTGGTCCAGGTCGGGGGCTTGGAGTCTGCGCTCGTATGAAGACAGAAGGAGAGGGTCTCACTGACATGTTGCAAAAGTTGTTTTGCAGTTGACTGATTGTTTATGAGCAACACTGAGAATAATTTTAGGCTGATTCACACTAACATCTATTGCTTTACTATATTGATTATTGATCACAACTGAAACTGTTGGTTACTGTTGAGATTAATCAGCAGTTTGTCAGAAACACAAGGTAAGGAGGGTCTGATGAAAACATTATGTCCAGTTGCATTGTGGGTAATGTAGGACCCATCCTAGGCTCTAAAAGTCAGGAAATCTCCACCTCTGCTGCACATGTTTGGAGTTTAACTCGTGTTCATGGCACATGTCTGGATACGTGGATGTGCACAACATTAAAATCAAGTCTGGATGGAGATGGGGGGGTTGTTTTGTTTACATGACACAGCTGTCACTCAGGCTCTTGTTAGGTGTCAGTCAGAGGGTCCTCTGGATGCAGGATGTTCCCTCAGACCTGGTTCAGGACACACACGGCGTCCTGCTGTCTGCTGACGCTCCAGGTGCTTTCACATTCCTGCATCTTACCCTTTTTTTTGTGTAACGTCACCATATCCGATGGTTTTGTTGATCTTTGATGGAGGTGGGCCCCCCCCCCCCCCACATGTGGACCACCCTGTGCAGCAGCGAAGCCCCTCCCCTGTATGGAGCAGTGTGTTGGGATGTGTCCTCACTGCCTCAGGATGTGTCGCCCCTCAGTAGTAGTAGAAGAAGAAGAAGATGATGTGTTGGGAGGGGCAGGAAACTCCTGCCTTTGTCCCCCTGACAGCCCCCACAGGGTGATTGCAGGACATTCTCAAATATCTCAGAAGAGATGCAGCCTGCTTCAGTTGACAGCAGATGTTCAGTTCACACACACACACACACACAACAGGAAATCTCTAAGTGTTTTTGTCTTTGAGTCATTGAGGGATAATTTTCTTTAAACAGGTTCAGTCACAAAATTCCAACCTGTTTCCATTTACTAAAGTATTTTCTTGTTTTAAGATGCAGCAAATTCTAGAAAATTCTTGAAACAAGTTGATTTCTTTTGCAAACAGGTCAAAAACAAAGTGCTCCTGGTTGTGTTTTTAATGTTTTTAGGATAAACAGCAAGGACTGAAATTTAATAGAATGTCAAGGAAGCCAAAAAGTAGCTTTTATCATTTCTTCAAGTCTTGAGCTCTGCACTCTGATCTAAAACATTAAGCCAGTTAGTTTAGCATTTCTTATAGTGTAAGAGAGAATTTATGAATTTAGTCACAAAATATCTGCAGAACAGTCTGAAGAAACCAAATGGCACAACATACTTTATTCACCAAACGTGAACACTTTAAATGTACAATCAGTCCGTACAAATTAAACAGCAAATAAAGTGTCTGTTTTAACACAATAACTGTGTTTCCTCCCAATAGATAAAATATTTAGAGAGAATTTAAATGAGTTAAAACATCACAGCCATATGTTTTTAACCTATTGTATCTGAACTCAACTTGCTCTTCATGTCCGTCTGTTCAAAATGGAAAATTTTACTTTTTCAAATTTCTTCTTTTTTAACAGTCATTCATATCAATCAATAGTTGACCTCAGCACCTCCCTGTGTTCTCAGAGGAACAGAACATTTAGAAAGGAAAAGATGATTTACTAATATTTCTGTTCAATACCAAAAAAAAACTAACATTAAAAACAAAGAGCACAGCTTCAGTTCAAGCAGATATTTAAAATATAAATAATAAATTAAATTAAATTAAAACACGACGGAATGGTAGAAACATGAAATGGAAGTTGTGAAGTTGGAGAACATATTTTGATGACGCGAGCTTTAAAGAGCAGAACCTGTGATTTTTAATATTCAGATAAAAGTTTTAGTGTTGGCGCACCTGGTGGCGGCCAGGTGAACTGCAGCTTCAGGAACATTTCAACACGGAGTCAGCTGTGTGTGTGTGTGTGTGTGTGTGTGTGTGTGTGTGTGTGTGTGTGTGTGTGTGTGTGGTCGCTGCTCTTTGTGGCTGCATCTGTCTGCCTCTATTGTTCACAGAGGTCCATCTGCTGGCCTCCAGCTCAGCTCCTCCCCCCCCCTGCTCAGGCAACAAACACCCCCAACCTTTCTCCTCCTCTTCCTCTGTAG
>JAVQJF010021746.1:0-26375 GCA_036023855.1 Gadopsis marmoratus
CCCCCCCCCGCCGCCCCCCCCCCCCCAAGGCACATGCACATTCCCTTTGTCTGATACTTTTCAGCAATTTTATGCTCGGGCAACACATTTTAACTTTGGAAGAAAGGGAGCAAATAAAGTAGACCTTCAGGATCATGGACATGGTGGGACTATAGGCTTAAAAAAAACAAAAGAAGCACCTACCTGTAGATCATCCATGAAGACTGCAGCTTATGTAAATCAACTTTTAGTGCTCGTTCTCTTTGTGAGTGCGTTTTACCTGAAGAAGAAGAAGAAGAAGAAGCAGCAGCAGCTCCTCCACCTGAGTCAAGCATTTCATTTCTGTGCATAATAAACACGCAGCCCTCTGGCTTTGCTGTGAATAATTTGGTCCTCCCATCTAATCCCGCTGTGTAAAGTTCATCCACTGTTGCAGTTTTCTAACAGTCAACAGCAGATGTTGAGGTTTAGAGGTTTGGCTTTGAATAGGTAATGACACCCTCCAGTTAATATCATTACCATCTCGCATTCCATCCCGCAAGTCTAGACACGTTGCCAGTCTCTGGGCTGGTGATGTGGGAAACTGCATCTTGACGCACACAGTTGATTTGGGGTATAGTGAGGAGTGTGTGATTCAGGAAACGAGGGAAGGACCCAAATGCAGACAGTCCAGACTCATTGGAGGCAGTTGATCGATTTATTTGGCAGAACAAAAGCACACTTGCATACAGGTAATGCTGGTGGGAAGGCAAGTCTGGGGCTGGAGACAAAACCCGAGGAATCTCCACGAATCACAGTTGAGGTCCAAATAGAAATAATCAGTGAACATAATGGCAAACCTTCCCTGATCTTAACCGAGTACTTTCAGCTGCCTTACAACTTTTAAACCCTTTTTAAAGTGTTAAACTGGTAATAATGATGATGCCTGAGGAGGTTTTCTCCCCAAACTTTACATGTGCAACACAGTTAAAGTTATGGAGCAATATATAAACTACACTTGTAGAGACGTGGTTGTTCAATAGCAGCCCTCATATTCACTGTTGACGACGGTAAAAATGACTAACAGCCAGGTTATAAACGTGACTCTGTGGTGATTTGAATAAGATTATAAGTGTATTTTGTGTGTCAACGGGCCCTCAAGCTTTAAAAAGTATCATCCTGAACAGACGAGGAAACACGGACACTGTGGTGTTGACAAACAGGAAAGGTGCTCTGGCGTTTGCATTTGAGCGGTAATCGGTGCTGCTGTCTCCATGGCGGCGTTCAGCCGCTCTGCCAGGGTGCACGTGCATTTTCATCGCAAAGAAAATGGATCATTTTGCACCCCTCCCCACCCCCAACCCCCCTATATCCTCATCATACAAAAACAGAAGAAAATCATGCACGTCCTCTGAGGTTTGAAAGCAATTCTACGGTAGACGTGTGACGGTCACAGTCTCCGTAGATAAATGCTATAGGCTTCGTATTTACTGAACTGAAATTCACACTTGTGGGCTTGTTGCTGTGGCGCCAATGGGACCATTTCCATTGCTTTCCCTTCCATTGTCTGTCGAGTCGAAAGGTCTGCGTTTAGGAAAAGTCACCTAAGGATGAGGACACCGCATTTGTTAGGGGTTTGATTTTAAAATCCCAGCAGCTGTTGGCCTTTAGCACTAATCTGCCCTTCATTCAGTGTCATCAATCAGAAAGGCAGAAACGATTCCCGTCGTGTTCACAAGCAGGCCAGCCTGATGAGGGTGTGCAGGAAGGGAGATAGAAAATGACAGCTTCTCATCGACCACTGCTCTGACTCACAGGACGTAGGCCGTGGGTATGAGCCTGCCGTCGGCCGACTATTTCAGTGGGAATTTCCCCGGAACAACAACAACAACAACCTCCTCCTAGGAAAAAAAAAAACTAGTCCCACCCTTCAAAACTATTGAAGGGCTGCACCCTGGACTTTGCGCCACCCAAATCTATGATTGTGATTGTTTTAAAGAAATGCAGACTAGCCATAGCGGGGGTGATAAAGGGTTCAGCCAGACCTTTCTTCTCCTATAACAAAGTGTGGCGATGGATTAGTCTCTCTTTGCCACACGACAACAACAGAGCATAGAGAAAGTTCAGGCCAACAGGCGGCCAGAGGAAATTTAATTTGATTTTTGTCTTATTACATTTACCCATATGTAGATCTTAAGAGGTAACTTGTTGGCCATTTGCTGCTGCTTTTTACTGCTAATGTGTGCTGTAATGGACTGGAGTTGAAGTGTTCCATCGCCCTTTTTTTACTCTGTAATCCGTTTTTTACAGGGAGACAATAGCTGGTGAATCGTTTTATGACCTGTTAGTTGATGATAAAGGTGAGAAAATTAAATCGGTAGAAGAAAGAGGTTCACTCGGTAAGTCATTCTAAATTCCAGAGTGGAACCAAGCATTGGGACTGACGTCTTGTGACGTCCCCCTGTGTACAGCTATCCGCATGCATATTTTATCATTTTAACTTCCACTCAACATCTTCTACAAAAGATTTAGTAACAAGCCTGAAAACTTGCAGAAAACAAAGATTTCTTTTCCCCCTTGCAGCACACTGATGACACAATTCCACTCAAACTACAAGAGCGCTAGTCTTTTTTAACTTTATGCACAAGGGAAGTTTGGCTCATCATTATATATTTTTTTTCTAGCTTCTACAGATCGTGTTGCCTTGCTGTTAATGAAGGCTAAGGTGTCTAATCTGAGCAGGATCAAACATTGGAGACTCCTGGGGTGCACTGCGCTTTCTTCTTCTGATATTTGGGCAGCCCCACAGTAGAAACATCACTCGTGAAAGTCGGCCATCGCTCTCTGCGTTATGGTTCTGCGGTGCAGTTTCGCTTCGGTGAGGTGATAACACACCGGGCAGAGGAGAGGATGCATCCGTCTGGTGTCTGGCAAAGTGGGTCCGGCTGTGAAACATTGCGTCAGCTGAAAGGTTTAAGCTCCGTCAGCACCCTTTACAGTTTAATACGGAGACCGGAGGCTGACAAGGGGGTGGGGGGGTGGGGGGGGGGCTGCAGCAGCAAACTTATAGAACACATATGAACAAAGACTTGCTAGAGGCCCACGGTGTTGGGCTTTATGTTATAGTCACTGGTTATAGGTCGTGGCAGAATGGTATTAAAATGACCCTGCAATCCATCACAGTGATTTATTTCTCTTTTTCACAAAATAGCATTTTTGTTGTTTAGATTTTGGCTTTCAGTTGCAAGCAGAGCGTTTCGGAAGCTCTGATTGTCTGTGTGTTAAAAGACTTTCCAGCGTCTGGGATTCAGCTGCTGGCCACAGTGTAGCTGCCACATGCTGCTGTCGTAAAGGTAATTACATGAATGGATGCAAGTCAAACAATTTGGATAGCTGCTGCGTCATAGTCGTTTTCTGCTGTTTCTGTTGTCGTCAAGGTTGTATTCAGTTACTCTGACGTGGTGGGTTTTTTTTTGTTGACAGAAACCAACTCAGCAGTCCAAAATCACAAAACGTTTGAAAAAGAAAAGAATAACAGGGTCAAACCTGGTGCAGCAATGGCTGACGTAGCCTGACTTTTGCTCCCGAGCTCCAAAAACACGTGATCCTACATTTCCCATCATGCAACTCTATAAGACATTATGCAACTGTAACATCCGTAGGGTGCCCCTGTTGGCGCACATCCACATAAACCCTGAACAAGGCACTCAAAACGCTTGTGCACAAGAAGAGACACTTTCTGAGTAAGAAGTGCAAACAAGCTTTCCAGTGTTAGCATCAAACCACCTGCCGGGAAACATCAATCTTCCCATTAATTCTGGTGACACGCAAACATTACACCGTGCCTATCCAACCCCCCCCCAACACGTGCTAGCACAGTCGCAAACATAGCGATACCCCACTTTCCCCGGACCATATGTCTGCATGAATTTGCAAGGAGCTTTCTGCCGGTGGCACAGTTTCAGTAACAAGCCACAGGCCGTCCGCATGACGTATTCCCCCTCTCATCCTTTCTGTATTCTGTTGAGTTATGTGCTTGCTCATCTTCAGTGGAGCTTGTGTTTCACGTTCAGCTGGAAATATGAGGAGGAATTCAAATGACAGCTGGTGCAGTTATTGTCATGGAGTCACAATGGCGCGAGTTGAATCTCGGTTCATTTTGTTAATTTTATGCTGTTGCGACTCGTTTCGTCTCTCGCTGCTGTAATGTGTACTCACATTTGTGCAAGCGGGGCATGGAGAGATCGCCTGCTCGAGGCACTGGTTTATCAGCTCTTCTGGTCTGTGATTGTGATTGCTAATGGATTCTGCAGAGCTCTGGCAACTGTCAAACAGGCTTGGCAGGGATTTGCACAAATAGTATTAATGAAGTGTCACAAACGACTCCTGTCTTCCAGTCTCGGGGTATCTCCAAGCTGACATTGCAGGTGCCCAGAGGATGAATCTTCCTGTCTTTGGTCATCCCCTGACTTTTCCTCTAGCGCCACCATGAGGCTGACCTTTGCGGTTTTCATAGGAATGTCTGGAAACAGAGCTGCACAGCTTGCCATTTGGTACAACCATTCGTGTTCCCCTCAGGATGGATTTTAAGAACTCTGGTGCTCCCTTCGCTTTTCATCTTTTCATCAACTCTAATGACATTCCCATCAGCCTCAGCTATACTGTGTTTAGTGCTAGTAGCGAATGTTAGCATGCTAACCTGGAAAGGCTTTCATTGTAGCCCATGCTTGACGGGGGTATTACCGTGTTTAAGTGGCCTTTTTAAAAAGGTTAATAAATGCATGTCAGTCCCCGTAGTTCCGTGTGAATGCAGCTACAACGGGCCAAGGGTGCCGGTTTATTTTGGCTGTCGAGATGTTTAAGTAGGTCTCAGTGAAAGATTAAAGCCAGCAGGTCAAGACACACAGGCTGATTGATGTCTGCTGCCTGCAAAGCAAGACGCCATACAGGCGATAGGAGACACATGGACAAAGACAATGATTCTGGAGGCCATAGTCGTAAATCTTACCTCTTTTTTTTTTTTTAGGAACAAGGACCAGCGTACAGGGTAGCTGGTCAAAACCGGGACATGATGGAAGGTCAATGCTGCTCACATCTGGGGAATTTAAATTTTGTTTCTGCTCCACTTAATGTTGTAAGAGTTGTAAACATAACTCACGTGGACTGATGGGTAACAGCGCACGGCTCCAATCACCTGTGGGCGAAAGTCAAAACAGTTTATTCTGGTGATTGGCAGCTAAGTCGTGCTGCTCTCAACTGGAGGGCTTTTGTTCATCCTCTATGGTGGTCAAGAGAAGCTTACGAAGGTAACAAGGAAATACCACGATATGAGCAATACTGAATGCTGAACCAGTCGCAGGTGAAACGATGCGTCCTGCAGCTCCATGTGCTGAATGACTTGTCTGAAATTCATTTTGAATTCTCTCAAAAGTCACATTTGACACTGTACAGCCTGTTCACTCCTCATTTTCTTGTTGCTACCAACTGGAAATCTGCTCAGGCTGGCACTAATGCCTTCCAAATTGGAAAACTGCACAGGACGGTTAAAATGTGGGAATGAAATCTGGTCAATAAATTAAAGTCTACTTTATCCGCAGGATTACAAGAAACCCATGTTTCTTAATGCTCCGTGTCATAGATGGTCAAAGCGTTTGACCCTTTAGCGAGCGTCACAGTAGCTTCAGTACATTAAACCCCCTAACTAAAAAGAAAATGCTTCCAATAGGAGCATCATCATTCATGAGATTTGTTTATTTAAAACTGTAGACGTTAATGGTTTGATGTACTTTGTTTTTTTTTTTTGCTGCAGGATTTGACGTAATGAGGTCTGGAGTGCAAAGTTATTATTAAGGCATTTTAGAAAAGTACAGCAACAATCGGAGTAAAGGTGTGCGTGGACAGAAAGCCGAGGCCACTTTTCACCTTGCGCCTCTCGCATGAATCTGACCGCTGTACAGTTTGCATTAATTCCTCTTGTCACTGACTTTGTATGCAGATGTGCCGCCTCTAAAATTAGCTTCAAAGTCTGTTTTGAAGAACCCAATAGTTTGTCTGTGCCATCGTTGAGTCTAGAGTAAAGTATGCACACGGTATCGCCATGTAAAGTAGTCCCAAATAGAGTTGTACTTTATTTAGTTCAATGTGATTTCGTGGAACAAAACGAGTGTGGCAATTGGCAGAATAAACCTGTTTTACGTCCTGCATTTCAGCCATTGTGCTGTTGGACTCGTGACAGCACACAGCATCGGGCTGTACTTTTCCTGCTCCCTTTCCTTGTTGGTAATATCGGACTGAATTGAATGTTCTGCCTTGCCAGTTCACTCTCACATGCTACTAAATATGATTTGCATTCTCATTTCACAGATGAAACTGCAGCTCATGAAGAGAATACGCACAGACGGTGGAGGTTTTCGAAGGTTCCCCTAGACTGGAGAGTTGTCACGGTGGCTTTGCTCGGCGTACTGTAAGTCCTGCTTATTACCTAGCCAGCCTGGGTTATGTGCATGCATCGCTTTCATACACACAAAACCCACAAGTTATGATGAACCTGCGTTTGAAATCAAGGTGACAAGAATTTTCTCTGAGTGCGATCGGGTTTAGCATTGAGTTGGAAGAAAGTAAGTAACTTTCTCGGTCAAGAGAAAAGAAGCGTATTTGACACTTGTGTTGCCAGACACGGTGAGGACGTCACAGATCCGCAGGAGCACGTGTGTTCACGTTTGATTTGGATAAGTGAGTTAAGTCACGCCACACTGAGCACTGAGGTAATAAAAACAGACTCATACGGCGAAGACAAACAGCTTTCTCCTTTAACAAAAGGTCATGTTCTATTCTAAGAAAAGCCACAAAGATTATAAAACCATCCGACACATCTGTGACTCAGTAGCTTGAGAGGAAACGAGGAAAAGACTGCAGATACCTACTGAACACATTGGCTTCGTATACAATGCATGTTGAATACGTTTACAGCTGCACACATTTGTGAATACAGATTTTTTTTTTTCAAACACAGTAAAACCAACATGAAGTCCAGTTTTATGATGCCGAGGACTTGACTTTCAACGTGTTATCTGTACTATCAGTTTTCGACCTGATCCGCACTCAGCATCCGCACTCAAACTAAGCACCATCGACTACCTTCTGTTACAGTTTCATATCATCTTCTTTTTTTACAACCACTTCACTGTATAATTGTTGCATTAGCTTTGTCAGCACCATCTGCAGCAAGGAGAGGTGGATTTAGGAGGGACTAAACCCAGACTGTGTTACTGTGATTACAGCTTTACATCTAAATAGCATCCGTATTCACATAAATATCTGCAAACAGGTACATTTTATGTAAAGATTTTCAAAAATTAGAACTAGTATTAAAGCATATCAGGGTATACTGAAACATTCAAACTATTAATGGCATCAGAAACTTAAAAACGGCACCTGCTAACATTCCTAAAACTGATTGAAGCGTTTTGACTGGTAAAGGCAGAATCACATTAATTACTTAATTGTACTATTATGTAAATGTGAGCATTGTCACATTTTACTGACAACTGCCTACTACAAATGCACATTTTGACCTTTTATTAATTAACTTTTAAAAGTCTGCATATGTTAATAAATATCTTGTTTTGATCGGCTCATGTCAAGTTTTACAGTGAAAGTATATAAATGGTGAATGCACAAGGCCGTTTATTTTCTGGGGGGTTTTCGAGCGCCTTTTCTCGTTTTGTTTTTATTTCCCTTTCATTGTTTCTGCGTAATCAGCATGACAATGATGCAAATTGCAAAGACACTGTGGGGAAGCGAGAGTGGAGACAGACTACAAGCGGGGAACTGAGAGAAAGTGGGATGGGGAGGAAAGGGAAGCTAAGAACAGCATGTGTTGTATTTCCCCAGCCGATAAGTGGTGAGAACTACATGGAAGCCACTGCTAAGCTCCCTGAGAATGCCGCCATCACCCACTGGGGAAGCACAATAATTACAGAGAGGTTTTGTCCCCATTTGCCTACTGTAATAAGCCTACAAGCCCGGCAGCTCAGGCATTAAATAATGAAGATTGACTGAGTGTGGTTGGAGCTAGTTATCTTTTTTGTCGTTTACATTGAATGCTGGTGGCTTTGAATGCACCTTCCTTGAGGCTTCGTCACCGTTTGTTGACGTATGGAGCGTAGTCTCCTGCCTGCAGAGTGCAGATGCGGCTGTAGCTGAACCCGTCTTGCATCGTGTCTGTAAAGCAGGTAGAAGACTCGGGAGTCCATCTGGCAGTGTCGGGACCACACCTGCAAGTTATAAAGTACTCGGGCTGTAGAAAAATTTCTGCTTTGCATGCAAACAATAGAGTCTGTATGTGTATTTCTGTCCTCCTGTCCCCGGCTGAGAAGCATCTTGAGTTTCCGACTCTCGGTGAGGACATTCTGCTTGTCCTCGCTTCTACAAGAGACATGATGTTAATGCAATCAATGTGTAGTTATGGATCCCACCTGTACGGCATATAATACAGGCAGGATATAATGTTTGACATTGTGAGTAATGTTTACCTGATGATTCAAAGCGGTGACGTTTTAGGGAGCAGCCCTGGTGTACTCTGTGTGCATGTATGTACAGTAAGTAAGACCAATGCAAGTTGTGTGTGTTTGCACATTGTGGGGACTCGCTTTCCTTTTGGGGACAAAACGCAAGTCTCCATAATGTAAATCATTACATTTTAGGGTGAACTCTTGTCCTGGAAAGGATGTGGCGTTCTGTAAAACCGACTGCAAATAGATCCTGTTGCTGTCACACACACACACACATTCTTGCTTTTGTCATTAATCTGTGTGTCCAAGGACAAAACGGAATCAAAGCCTCAGCCAAAAACTTTGCGTGGGAAATCAATATCAGAATATTTGCAAAAGGCCATACCCCTATTAATCCACCCATCTGAAATACTTCCCAGAGCCAAGGAGAGGGGGGGGGTGGACAAAACATCAGCCATGAACGTTTCGTTTCTTGTGGAAAATAATGCCTCAGAAGTCAAGATCGTTGATGTACTGATTCGCCGCATGCCCTCTGCACTGTTGATTAAGAGAGTCTGCTTTTGAAGCTGACCTTCCTCTCAAACCGGCACACTAATCAAATGTTTTGCACTTGTTTTCTTGAGGTGAAAAGGATCCTGCAGGGCTTTCTAGAGGAAAATGCTGTGTGTTTGTGTGTGTGTTGTTTTTCTCTTTCCCGTGGGTGTTCACAGGTAAAAGCTGAGGGATTAACACGTGTCAACCAGCTCCAAGCTGTGCGATACACAAGATCTTTATCCTTCAGAGTGCTGAATTTTTACCAGGAAAAAAGTGACTTATAGCAACGAGCTGCTATTTGTCATCGGAAAGTAGGCAGTGTGATTTCTGTGGTTCTGAGATGCTCGTTCATAAAGACGTCTTTGTGTCGCCACAGGAAGCCGTAAAGATCGCATAAAGGTTGCCCGTAGGATAATCTGCCAGCACGTTGACTGACGACAATTTGCAAAGAATTTGAGGGAAAATTCACACAACTGTTTGCATTAAAACGTATGAATATTCTAGTTGGAGGGAAGGCTTTTCGGATTGGGTCTCTCGGTATGTTTTAGGGTCCCAAGACTTGTATGATTATCTGACTGCTACGTCTCTTATTATCTATCTCGGAAACAACATCCAGGTTGTATAACGTACCCTTTAATCAACATGAAATATTGAAACCAACCCAGGCTTCATGTCACGGGGGGAAAGTGCTGCTAGCATCTTTAATTGGTGTCTCTCGTCACTTTATGTAATCATGCACTTTGTACACAGAAGAAGCACAAAGGTTTATTAACAGCAACACTTGGGTCCCACACATGTATTATTAAAAATAATTTTGTATTGCTTTCCTGACTGATTGCACCCCTGCTCAAACGCAATCTCCCTCATATCGGGAAGAGTAGCATTACTTTCTCCTCCAAACTGCATTTGTTTCACGCTAAGAACCTGTGCCGGCTGCATGCAGGCGACGTTGGCAGAAGACTTCAGCAGCTGCTGCCAATCCTTCCCCTTTCCCAAAGCCTGCAGTGGCATTTAGTCATCACCAAGAGTGCCCTGTTATTAGTACTTAGTCTAAGCACATTTTACCTGCTTATCTTATTACCCAGGTGTCGGCTGCAAAGCATGTCGGTAATTGAGGGGAGTAACCTGCCAGTTGAGGTGTTTCTCATTCATTTAGGTAATTGCATTGTTCTCATTGGACAAGGGGGTCGCTATGAAGAAGAGAACATGACAGGACTGTAATCAAAACTCAATGCAGAGCATGCAGCTCAGATAAAAGAGCTGTATGGCTACAGAGTAGACAGTATGTCAAAGTAAAGGATTAATTGGTGAAAACAATGTGACTAAAAGTGTCCACATTTTGTCAGGACCCCCTTGCCTTTCACGCAGAAATCACTTTTCTTCCTTGTGATATTTTATCTTCATCATCAATCAAAATGTGTATCCCAAGAAAACAAACGGCTTAAGCTCGCTGTCTGAAGGTTCAGACTCACTCGAGTGACTCAAAGTGAGTGACAGACGGACCTTTTTCTTTCTTTTTGCAAGGTCATGTGACGTCAGTGATGCAGCAGAATAGTACGCGGAAGTGGAGCATATAGCAGCGTTGGCTTCGTTGTGGGCCAAATGCTATGGCGGAGAACACATGGTCCACGGTCGGCATCAGGATCGCACCAGTGAAAAGCAAAGTTGCGTTGACAAATCTCTTCTTTATTGTGACGTTTTACAACTGATTTGAGATAAATATGTTTAAATGCATTTATCATTCGTGTTGGCTGACTGTGTGCTGTGTGTGACTAGATATCTCCTGGCTGGCACCGGTTTGTAGGAACTACTGTTGGTGGTCGGGAGTAAAGGAGGAAACGGTGTGACATTGGGGAGGAGGTCAGGGTGGTTGGATGGATCGACAAAATGTCAGACTCTGACATGTGGGAGATCGCCGTTTGTTTCCAGTTTCCTACGAGCTCTAGCCAAACCAAAAACCACAGAGGGGTGAAATCGGGAAATGGTTGCATTTATGCAAACGTTTTTGGAAGGTACCGTCGGAGCAGAAAACACGCGTGTGTATTCTGCAAGGTAATTACAAACTGCAGATTGTTTTCATGTGTAGAAAGCCTTACCGCTGTTCCTCTGTTGGCTGCACCCGCGAAGCAGCAGATCCAGAAAAATAGAGTATTATACTAGTGTATACAGCTATTGATTTTTCTACACAATTGGAGGTTCATAAAGAAAAAGTATAGAAGCTACACTCACAGCCAATGACAAGAGAGGAACATGTGCAGGTTAACCAGAAAATCAATGCAATGTATGGCAGAGAAATCTAACTCTTTGTAGGTAGGACTTCAGTTGGAAAGTTGTGGTATTGCACTAAAGATTCCCTGCAATCTTTTTTTGGAGGGCATGTGTGGAAGCTGTCCCAAGAATTACACTCAAAAAAGAATGCAACGATCAACGATTGCGGCAGGGTTTTTTGAGCATCATTCTTTTAATTTCATTTTCCTTTGACAGACAGGGAAGATTTTTATAGGAAGCACTGTTTTAACACGTTGCCTGTTGGTTTAAAAACACGGTTGCACCCAAACCAAAGTGTTCTCCTTGATCCAAAATGTCAGCTTCTAGTCAAACCGTGTGAGGGAGTAGAAATGGCAGACACTGCGGGACTACAAATGACAGGCGTCGGGGGGGGGGGGGAGGAGAAGAAGAAGTCACCCAAGTGTCAGCGGGTCACTGAATAAAACGGCAAATGAGAGGACAGAGAGCAATCACAGCAAGAGAACAAGGAGAGGAAGAGCGAGGGGGAGGGTGGAACAGAGTGGCGAAGTGCACACACACAGAGAAAACACGATGCGTCCCTGCGTCACGGTGTGATGGACGGCACCCGCCGACTAATAAATCAGAGGCGCTGAAAAGGCTGGATGCTGAGAAGGGTATTCGGAGCGACGCCGCCCCGCCCTCTGGGTTGCCGGGAGAGGAGAGACGTGTCGGGAATGTGGGAGCAGATGCTCGCACGCAGAGGAAGAGAGAGGGAGGCGAGCCTGGCCTAATTTAGCCTGCCTGATGAAAAATGGACAGGAAAGTGCTTACTTGGCTCGCCCCTTCCCTCCACATCTCCCCCTCATTTCCTCCTCCTGCTCGCCCCAACCCTCCGCAACCCTCCATGCCCTTTTCCACTCTGTCTGTCTCTCCTTGATTCCCACACTTTGATCTCTGTTCCTCCCTCAAATGCAGACATCCCCGCACTGTCTGGAGTCTGACACTATTTCCCACACATGTGCTGGCATTTCTAAAAGCAGACGAGTGGTGGAGTTGTAAGTGTGCTTAAGGTACACACAAGCATAAGTATGTACAGTGCAAGTATTTCCATTTTATGCCACTTTCTACTTGTATACAGTACATTTCACAGGGAAATATGGGGCTTTTTCCTACTAGCTACGTTATAAGCTTATAAGATGCAACAGATTTTATGTTGAGGATTAAACAAGTGGCTTTTTGGGCCCCTTGCGAAAACAGAGCTGACTCCAGTTCTGACCCTTTCTGTCACGTTTCAGAAAGAGACGTTTCCCCTCCAAGCTTCTCGCATGGCTTCATTTCAATAATCGTTCAATGACCAAAGAGTTAAAACCATCCAACCAGTGCCCCTTCTCCAACCTTCATGTTATCGTACCACTTCCTCTCCAATCTCTTCTCATTGGACGGGCTTCCTGTCTCTGTGATAATCTGATTAGCGCTGCATCACTCTGATCCGTCCCTTCCTCTCTATGATCTCTCGTCTTTGCTGTCCGGTCCGACTGTTTGCTCGCGTATATCCCAGTGGGGCAGAGGAGCCGCCTTTCATGCCAATCGCAGCACCAGCGTCTGTAATATTTGAGTAGCGGGTTCCTCCCCTGCAGAGCCCTCGACATCCCTTCCTTCCAATGTCAGAAAATCAGACGGAATTTCTGGGCAGTCGGTGCCATGCTTCAAACATGACACTTGACAAAAATGTTACATTTATTTGCAGTGAGCTTTGCACCGTGCCCTTTAAGGACGGAAACACAATATTCTGGACTTTCATTTTGAGAAATATGTAATCATTACTAAAGTAGGGAGAAATGTCATCGTCTTTCCATAGTGCGGTTTGTGCACTTTACATTTGGTCCTTCAGCTCTGTGGTGCCTAATACTCTTATATTATCCCAATAGTTTTAATGTTGCTGTCTGTGCCTGCCACTAATGAATTGGGTTATGTGATAGTTTGGTTGGAACCTTGACATTCAGTCCTAAAATCCTGTAGGCTGACAGACAATACAGCCTTTTAGTAAATGGACAAAGTATTTTCACATCTTACAGCCTCTGGCTTATATACAGTATTACAGTTGTTTATCTAATTTTACTATTTAAAATTATTATTTAATTTATTTATGAGAATGAGTATTGTGAAGTGTGTGCACGCGAGGTGAACAGGGTGAAAACATGACCTGAGCTGTACTGAGAAAAGCTCCGTTCTGTTCTTGTCAACAGCTCCAAGCGTCTCCTGACACGTTGCTTCACAGTGTCCATGCATACTGAGCCAGCTTCATGTCCGCAAAACGGCAAGCAAGAGTGGGAAGACATTCCACACAAGATCATCCCAAGGAATACCCACGATGCACTGCTTTTATTTGCAGTGTTTTCAACCACAAGGTCTATGCCAGGCGAGCAAATAACAGCGCCTCACTTGCAGCTGCGATACTCAAGCCTCCCCAGGACGATGCACTCCCGGTTTTTTACCTGCCACAGCAGCCCACCGTCGTGACAGTGTTGATTGCTTTTCTTTCTGTGTGTGTGTGTGTGTGTGTGTGTGTGTGTGTGTGTGCACGCATGGGAAGCCCCGTGCACACAGTGGGCAGCTTGCAGTGATTTCACAGTGAGCTATTACTTTTGTGCCTGCTATGTATCAAACAGGAATTGTCTTTTCTTTTCTTTTTTTTGCTCACACACACACACAAACTCCGATGCACACACACGCACACACTCTCACACAGAGGCTCTCACACACAGCGAGTGTCCAAGTCGTCCATCTCAACCTGACACCCCAGAACAGTGATGTTTTCCTTTGGTGCCGATGGCGTGGGGTATATTTCACTGAGTGATAGCGTTCACTCCCCTCGCCGCACACCTCCTCTCCTCTCACTTCATCAGCCTCTCTCACTCCCTCTCTCTTTATCCATCTCTGTCAAGCTTGATGTCTCTCTCTTTTATTTATTTTTTTTTGCAGGATACCACTTACCGGAGACCTGTAGTATAATGAAGGAATTGAAATGTAGATACACTTCTATATAGTGCCAATCTTCTTCGTCATCCTGCACACAGAAATGCATAGACGAAGAACATCACTTCTCATTACTTCTCGACTCTCCTGCTGAGAGTATGCTATTGCACTCTTCACCTACACACATGAACCACAGCTACGCCGATTCCGTGCATCGATTTTATTTGGGCGACCCACTCAAATAGACTTGCCCTGTCCTGAAATTACATTTGAGTGATTTGATTGAACAGCTAATTGTGAGTGACAGAACTGCAGCAAGGATTTATTTATTTTTTTTATCTGAATAAAGTAGCATGATTTTATCTGTCTTCTCAGTAAAGTAAAGGGAGTCTGCCGCCACAATTAAACTATCAAACCTGTCAGAAGGGCCGCCGCCGAAAGCAGCACCTGTTCCCTAAGGCATATTTGGGGAGATTTAGTAAATCACTTATTCCAGTACAACACACAAACCTAGCGAATGGTGCAGGATATTAAACACATGTTCCAGACTACTTGTGACATGTAAATAGAAGATGCACCATTCACAGAAGACCACGGTCAAAGTGTAGTCCCATGCATACCACAGCTTACAGAGTAAAAGGTTAATGCATGAACTCACAATGTGCAATCATGCTGCTGTGCATTTACATGGCTTTATTACTGAAGGTTCAGGTGATAGGGTTCTGCTGTCAAAGTCACGGTCCAGGAGAGAACCTCTAAAATGTTTTAATCATCATTTCCCAACGTGAAGGCCTAAATGTTGTTTCTTCTAAATGCTGCCAGGAATTGAATTATGGTGGTGGGAATACTGAATCCTTTAATATATTACGTGTAGCCCTGAAAGTGAATAGAAACATTAGGATAACGGCAGGAATATCTCCAAAAATGCACTCAATTCTCCAGAGAGATGATATCTAATAGTGTAAGAGTAGATTTTGTTTCTTTTCACAAGAGATTCTGTTTATAAAGCTCCTTAAAGTAGATATCCAGGATAATTGGGTAGCACTCTCCAACCATGTCTTTAGCAGCGACAGTGTCTGCTGAGCTAATCTTTTATCCCACTGGTTCACCATCAAGGCTACAGGGTATAATCCTTTTGCTGAGCGAAGCCTCCTCACGGGAGGCTGTGAAAGCGGCTTTATTTTTTTATTTATTTATGTAAACCAACAGTCACACAACATGCTGCGATCGAAGCTGATGGGAAGGCCAGTTAGAGTTTAGGCCTGAGGATGGTGCTAAATGAGCGAGGATCACCAAGGTTATTACAATTCATCCTGATAGGCTCGTGAATCTGCGACCAAACTGGATGCTAATCCGTCCTAGGAGCTGTTGAGACATTTCACTCAAAGCCACAAATCTCATAATCTCATAAATCATAACTAAATGACATCAATCACGGTGGCACTGGAGTAAAAGTCAGGGGGATCACCAAAGTCATTATGCGTCATTACCATGAACCACCACCTGCAGTACATTTTGATCAGGAAGATGTCGGTCTGCGTGTCATCGTGACCTTGTGGAGCCCTCCTCCTTTGCCATGCTGGCCCCGTGCTGCAATCGGAGGGCTGCGACACTGAGGCAGAAATATCATTTTCTTGTGGCCGTGAGAGAAAGGTGTGAATGCATCGTAAATAATAGTAGGGCAAGTGGGAGAAAGCGTTATTTGCAGGCACACGTGCCAACTTGTATAATGAACACTGCATATGTGTGCGTGTTTTCACTACAATTGGTTGCCCCGTCGACCCTGCGTCTCCTCTTATTTATTCAGACCGTTTACAAATGTACAGGCGGCAGCGTTCGCTACTCAGCCCCCTTGACAAGGACCCATTAAAATGTGTGGGAGCTTGTATCCACATAGCAGCCAGCATCTCTCTTGAGTATTTAATAATGTGTATTCATTACTGTGCACTCCGCTGTCCATTACCGTGAGGAATAAAAGTTAAAATAAAAAAGGTGTGCTTCTTTGAGACTAGTGAATAAACATGCAAATAATGGCTGGGAAGATTAAGACGTTAAGTTATATTACTTCTTAAATTAACGTTTCAATAATGGCTGCGCAGAGAGAGTTTAGTTGCTGTTGGGTGACTGAATACAAAAAAACAGGTTGAGGATGCTACTGACCTTTAATACCAATGTAATGTTAAAATGTGTCTGAGCCCAGCCTGTTGAAAAATTCCTGACAGTGACAGGAAATCAAATCTGTGCGTGCGTATGTGCGAGTGTGTACAGTCTTATTATAACGACGACCAAATTCCATCAAACAAAAGACGGACAATGAGCGAGCTGTGTGCTAGAGGGCGGCCAGGCGGACGCCAGTGTGTCAGTCCGAGCGCCAATCTTGTTATTGTTTCCAAATGCAAAATGGCTTTTCAAAAAGGCATTTTGTGTAGCAGAGCACAGTATCTTTGTCTGAGTCAATATAATGTTGGATCACTGTAAACAAAATGCCTCCTGGGTCTCCAGTCAGCCAGCTAGTCCGTCAGTTGGCTACTCGTCAGATCCATGCCCCCAGACTGCTCTTTCATAACACTTTGCTTGATTTATCCAAATAATTCCATTGTGAGTGTATATAGTATATATTCCGTTGTGCTCTGTCATATTCTAGTCTTTTAGCAGAGTCACTACCCCTAACAGATTAAATTACAAATTAAATTACACAACAAAAAGGGGTAATTCCCTTCGCTCAATGCGCTGGTCTTTGTTGCTGCTGATATTCTTTTCTTAGCAGGAACTATACACAAACTGTACATACACACCAAGTGGGTGCCGTCAAGCGGCGTCGGCACATGCTGTGAGCGTGGAGTGAAAAGCAGCAGAGCTGCACAAGGATCTGGAGGTGATGAATGCAAGGCTGAGGAGTGAATCAGGGGGCTTTGGGATAATGGCTCAGAGTCGAGCAATATTTGACTGTTGCAGGGGTAATCCTCCGCTCCTATTCCCCCTGCTTGAAGATGATAATGGCTGTGCACTGCTGCCGAGCTGCACATGCAACCGGGATGCGACGCTGGCGCTGTGTCACGTCAAAAGGCCTTGCCAAAGAAAGATGCCATTGTGTGGCTTTAAACAGAGTCTGTCTCTGAGTAGAGAGGCACTCCTTCATCTCCAGTTCTTTGTTTTTCGATCCACAAAGTCATAAAAAAAAAACCAAGCTGTGGACAAATGACTGAGTTTACAGTATGTCGGCTCGGTTTAATCTCAAGAGTGATTCTTATTGTAAAGGTCAAATAGCACTTAAAGGTCCAGTCTCTAATCCCAAAGTAATCCCCCCTCTGTAGAAACCAAAACGCTGGGATGAAGCATTCTTCATTTAATAAGAGATTTGACTGACGGGAGTCAGCACATTGATCGTGGAGGTCAAATATTGATTTTCTTTCCTTCTAAAAATGTTCCTAGCCATTTGTAAAGCTTATTTAATTGCTGTCATATGTTTGAAATATTGATAGCTGCAAAAAATGCCTTCCCAGAGGCTGACTTATGGCTTGGCTGACCAAAGGGAACGAAAAATCCTCAGAAAAGACTTAGTTGACTTAGAATGACAAGTACAAAATCCAACATAGTCCAAAGAGCCCTAATGTCAAAGAGGCCTCTAGATTCTGACCCCACACACACTGACCTCCTCAGCGCGTGTCCAACGAGATGCTGGCATTAACGGGAGGTGAAAGTTATAGCGATACGCTATCGTTTTACTTTGTTAATTTTGTGCATCTCTTAATATCCTGACGTTGTGTGAACACATCGCTGTTACCTGCTTTGAAAAACCCGTCTTGGGAAAAGGCACCTGGTGGAGTCTGTGTCCACCAGGGGTGCTGTGGAGCAATGTTTGGTTTGCTTCTCCGGGCTGCATCGACGATGTTTTCGTTGGACTGCTGCAATTTCTCATAACACCCTTTTCTGCACATTTACTTTATGTGAACCTTTGCAAAAGTGTAATTACCAGCTTGGTCCGATGTTTGGCTCTCGGTTTCACACTACAAATGGCAGCGACTAGCCCATCTGAAAACATACGTTGTGAACATACACGTTTAAAAGCATCTCATGAATATGCTGTGGTTTTGTGAGGGGTAACATACAGTCAGTGTTTTGTTAGAATGTGTATTTGCCGAGACTGGCTGGATGTCATCATGAAGCCGAGTGTGTTTTCAGGGGAAAACTCCACAGGGTGCCCATTAACCCACACTGCGGCGTGCGTCAGGTGACGCATCAGGCAGTCAGCACTGCTTTAAAGCTTAAACACTGAGTGATCCTCAAAATGGGGATTGGGGGGGGGCTGATTACTGACTGGCCAACGTGTGTGTCTCTGTCAGTCTTTCAGGTCTCTTATTAGTGGGGTTAGGCCTGCCTGTGACACTAGATACCTTACTCAGTTTCTTTTGCACTGACCCTACTGCAAGGGGGGCCCCGATGGTGTCCTTTTGACATGGCGGCTCTCTCTCTCTCACACACACACACACTCACACACAAACACACCCACACAACCCAGAATCTCAAGGAGTCCTATCATCAATAACGACCTTAATGCTTGTGGCTGTTTAGAGATGGTAAGGGGGCCTTAGAATCACGATTCATCACACTCAAACGGTGCACGTGCTCAGAGGCGTGCACGTGCACTGTGAGGATCTCGCACACACACACACACACACACACACAGGCTGCTGCTGCTCCTGATGATCATTAGTGAGGACTGCCTCATCTAATGACAGAGATCCCTCCACTCGCTCTCTCCCGCTGTATGCTCTTTCATTACCCAACATGAATACCTCACTTGTTATCTCTCTCTCTCTCTCCACCCCCCCGAACTGACACACACACGGATGCTGCTCTTCTTCTGCACATCTCCCACATGACTCCTTGTCTCTGCCTGTGGCCCCAATCCATGTGTTATTGATGGAATCCTTCCAGATGCAAGCGCACACACACACACACACACACACACACACACACGTTGCCCACTCAACCACCCAATCACACGCAGCGAGACTCCTGTGACTAATACTAGCTGATCCTCAGTGTCCAATAAACAGAGCCCGGAGACTGACAGGTTGCTCGGCAGCTCTGATTTATTGAGTGGGGTCTCCAGTCTCTCCCCTCGCCTTAATTACTTTTCTCGTCTCCCGCCAAGATTTCTCTCTCTTGTTTCTTATTCTCTCCTCACTCTCTTTTTTTTTTTCCAGCTCTCCCCTTCTGTATCTTTAAGAGGCTGCGGCCATTTACAACCCACTGATGTCTAAATAGTTGTCTATTATTAAAATGAGCTGAGACACAGAGGAGGAGAAGGGTGGAGAGGGCGGTGGCAGAGGCTATACTCTGAGAGGAAAGCAAAGTAAGGAAAGATTGAGAAATAAAGTGAGAGACAGACACAGATAGACGCTAACAAAGTAATCTTGGGGGGGGGCTGCGAGGGCCGAGGTAATGGATCCTGCAGATCCCAGAGGTGGTGAGATAGCCGGAGGATTAAGAGCCGAAAAACAAAATATTACTTCTGCAGCATGTGTGTGTGTGTGTGTGTGTGTGTGTGTGTGTGCGCATCAAGGTAAGGCTGTGAACATGGCCCTGATATAAGTCACACACCGATGATAACGGTCTGGTTTGGTACTAAAGTAAACCCCGTGTCGTGTACATCACTTTGGCAGTTTGTGGCACTATTTCATATCCACCTGAGAACGTTGTTTTCACGCGTGCCCACTATGTGGCAGTGTATAAGTCAATTGGCGAGGGAAGAGGTGTAAGGTGATAGCTCTTGCTACAGTAAAGCCTTCTCACTGCATTTCGCAGTACAACAAGGGTGAAAGATGAGTCGCCATCACATGTTCACAGGGGCAAGAGGTTGAAATGGCTTGGCACTCAATGTGCTAAACCAATCGTTTTAATTTTAATTTAAAGTCTTAATTTTGTCCCTAGGGTCATTACAAAACACAACATAAATCCAGTTATAATAATATTAATTATACGTGCATTTGCCGGCCTCTCTATGCACTATCTACATACTACATACATATCCATTAGTAAGCATTATTACTTACGTGATCACCATCCTTACCATATTTCCTCAGATGGCAGCCGGAGCCTTTTATTTACCTGAATTGCAGAATGTAACAGGCCTTTATCTGAGGAGGCAGGCCTTTGTTTCTAATTCCCCCTGTTTGATGAGTATATTTGGTCATATTATTCTCCCGTTTGCCCTGTTAAAGTTACCGCATCACGCTATTACTCAACACTTCCTGTATCGGTTTCAAATTAAAGGCCTTCTAGCGTTTCAGTGGACAGGAACCCCTTACCCATCACTTCTTAACAAGGTGTAATTTATTGTGTAACATTAGCAGGAAACGTGTTGTGGGAAACAATTCTAAAGAAAATGCTCCATCCAGTAAAGGCAATTTATTTAATTTTAGGACATGCATAGATTTCCATCTAATGTTGCTGCTGCGAGACCTGAAAAGGGGATTTGCCTTTTCGTTATGAACCTGAACCACCATCTTTCCCCACCCTTAGCCAACGACCCAATAAACCATTTGCACGGCAGGAAAAGCACAGGTGGAATTAGCAACATTAATGATGATGGCTGCTCTGCCTTTAGGTCAGCCAGTTCCAGGGCTCTTCGTAGTATTGCACCTGCTCACTCAATGACATGGCTTACTGTGACACAATATTGTTAATGTTACTGCTTACACCAGTGCTTTTCCTGCTTTGACAAGTCGGCATGTCTGCCATGAAAAAGGGTCTATCGGCAGACAAGAATCCAGGCAGACCCTGGAATATGTTTAATGCACGTGGCAACTATGGTATGGTTACGTTTAGAGAAAGATCGTGGTTACGCCAAATAGCCACATAGGCATTTTCACTGATGTCTTTGTCTGTGAGGTTTAAAGGCAGCTGGCGTTCTTGGCATCGCGTTACTAGTAGCCATTTTTTGGCTCCACAATCAAGTAGACTTTTTACACCGGTTGATTGACCACTCCCCCCTTTCTGTAGCTGCATAGGTAGCATAGTTTCACCCGACTTCAACCTGAGCAGAGGTCCAATCAGCCAGGTTAATTGGAAAGCAACGCTCCCACCATTCCCTCGTTTAAATCCCATTAGTTGGACTGAAGGAATTGCCCTGTGGTGCAGAGCGACTCTTTGATATGTGAGAACAAACAGACGTTAAGATGAATGTCCAATGTTCTCGGTGCATTTTTGAGTTGCACTTTGAAGCTGCATGTCACCACACACTGTGGATGTTCAGACAGATGCCCCGTGTCCTCAGTGCACATGCAAGAACTCTTTTTGAAGCTGAATTTCTCTCAAAAGACAAAAGCCTCGCTCCCAACACAGCGTGTCACTTCTCCATGTTCTCGCCTATTTATGTTTGAACAGAGTTTCATGATGGAGTCTGTAACAATACCCATAAGTTTCTCTGTTGCAATTCTGGGGAGTGTGACCAATTACTGCTTTAGTTTTCTTTCCTTCTCAGAGTCACAGTAAACTAATACTCTGCAGACATTTCCTCTAACTCTCCAGGACTGTCTCTACTTAAGCTTCCCAATAAGCTAGACGAGACCAAATGATACGAATAGTGGACAGAAGGAACGGCTGCATTTGTAAGCTTTCAACAAACAGACAAGGTTACCAAATAAAGCCCGCACAACTAGCATTATGTTCTTTTCCTGCCTCACCTACTTCCAATGCCTACTAATCTCCACTTAGTCTGTCTTTCCAGCCACTATTAGTCACCTGACCCAGTCACCTGGCCGACACAGCTGCCCCTCAGTCGCAATCAGTCCTCTACTGTTCTCCTCTTTTGCTGGTCGGTGGTGGTCAGATTGGTCTTTGCTCCTGTGCTCTGCCTCCTCAGTCAGTCAGTCAGAATTCTGAATAGTTGCACTAACTTTAATTTTGGTGGTCAACGTTCAGGCTTTTGTATAAGTGAAAACCGCAGAGGTTTTAAAGGAGGTGTATGGATTTTTAAAGGAAACACATGTTTACTTGAGGACTTAGTCCTGGATGAAGGCTGCCCACAAGGTTTACAAAGTGCCCTGCGACTTGTTTATGGTTATATATCTGCAGACTTTGGCCTCCGTGTCCAGGATTGTTTTGGAATTGCGGTTTTCCAATGCGATGGCTAAATGTTTAAGGACAAATCAAAGCCAAACGTATGAGAGTTGGAAACCTGTTGACAGAAGAGGAAGGAAAAAAGGTCGATTATGTTTGGAGATATTTCAGGGTAGCGACATGTAATTTGTACTACATTTCAGCCCCACAGTCAGCGACCATGTTCATTTAATATACTACCTGAAAGCTGTAATGAAGCTTATAGCATTGCTTCAGGCACATGAAGCCACTCATGGTAATCACCCTGGTGATCAGCTGATTATCTTGAGTTAAAACCACACAGCCATTTGCAGAAGAGAGTAGTTTATGTAATTGCCTACCTCAATACATCTAGGCTAACCGCTATTTGTTGCCCACCATTTCTTTTGCTAAGTGGACTGGCAGGTCATGACTTTGGGCCAATGAGCGTTCATGGCTCTAATGTGCAGCTCTTTCCCATAAATCCTCAGTCCACTTCAGGCCACGATGTGCCTTCTCAACTGTTCTCAGTGATGTTGAGCCATCATGCATGCCACGAAACCCCTTAAGTCCCCGCTGCTTCACTTTAACTAACATAGAATAGCTTTCCTCTCATCATGTGGCAGGCAAATGATTGCATAATCAGCCTGCAGGCTTGGCTGTTGGTGTGCTCGTGGCTTGTGCTGGTTTTGGCAGCAGTTGGATATAGTCGGTCATATTGGGGGAAATTTTTATTTTTTTTATGGTTGACTGTGGTAGCTCTCTGCTGATCTGCTTGTCAGCAACATGCCACTTTGGTGGCACTGCTGCAAAAAGGTCAGCGCTAACCGCATTACAAAGCTGGTCTATGAGTAGGAATCACATTAGTGCTAAATGTTAATCAATAAATTAGGAATGTAAACAGCTGAGCTCGTGTTCACTGTATAATGGCTAGGCTTCATCAGGCTAAGTAGTAGGCTAAGGGTTGAGTTTGTATTTTTTCCCCACTATAATAAGGCTTTCATTAGATTAATTAAACCAATGTGTACTTGGCATAACAGTTCACTAAATGTGACTCTTGTAGTCATATATACATATATGATATATAACACAGATGCTCCCGCTGTGTCTGGATGTAGTCTTTTATTTTTATTTTTCTCTTTGACCTTTTTCTTTGACGAGCTAGTGGCCATTCGGCAGATTTCTGGCTCCAGGCACAGCTGCTCTCATGACAATAGAATGACATTGAACTGGACATGAGGGGGGTAGCAGTGTGTGCATGTGTAAGTCATTATGTCTATTTATGCGGTGTACATGTCTGTCACAGATGAACCTGGTTCAAACCAACCCTTCTATCATACTTGTGGTTAAAGTAAGGTTGATTCCTAACAACCATGCCCATGTAAAATGCATGGTTTTATGCAGCTCTGGTGCAATGACTAATTACATAAAGTCTGTCTTAGCACTTTTGTGAGTCATGTAAATGCATCACTGTCTGCCCACAACTCCAACATAAACCAAGAAATATTGCTGTGATGTCAGTTAGTGAACATTAAAAATGTATGTTTGAAACTGAAATGTATAAAAATCCGTAACCCGAGCATCTACGGACTTTTTTTGTAAAGTTGTTGTTTGAGCTCAGGCCCATTCACCCTCTTCCTGATCTCCCACTTCATCTCATTCATCGAATCATTGCACATGTTAGGGCCATCTATGCACCGGCCCTTTCCTCTTTTACTGTAAGTGCGTGGAAGGGCAGGAAAGTCATAAAGAAAAACGTTTGGATAAAAACAAAATGTGACCGTGTAATAGAAACGGGTGAATTAATCATGATGCACAGGACTCAAACGTCCACTGAATCTTCCACTTGGTTGGACAGCAGTAGCATCGTCAAGCTACACGTGCGACCCAACAAAATGCATTCCAGGATATAGAGACCATCTCCAACCACCTACAACTGCTGTTTTTTGTCAATTTAAAACTGTGTTGCTGCCGGATAATTCTGCACCTCACGATTTGCATCGGTGCCAATGCAGGAAGCGTGAACTTTTTATGTAGTGAGGTGGAAAGTAAAGGTGTAGAAGTTTCACATCACGCTGTCGATTGTGGTTCTCTCACACACAAGTGTTTTTTTTGTTGCCTAACTAAACTTGAACCATAGGTTAGTTGCCATAACCACCGTGTTTCCTTAACTGTTTTGTTGCTATTTGTAGATTTTGTAGAAAGAAATGATCTCATAAATGCTGTCATTGAATCGGGTTGTGCAGAATCGTCCAATGTCAGTGTTTCTTTGTGGCGATGCAGATGCTAGACCAAAATTTGGTGTGAAATACATTTAAATTAATTTGCATTTCTTCTTGGTCTGCTACGTGCAGTATATGAAAATCAAATTACTCCCTGCTATTGTCTGCTTTTCCGTTTTAATATCCTGAACTGCCCAGCGTCCGTTTAGAAATAGCAACTGTAAAAATCGTTTGGTCGCAACTGTGTCCCTAAACAGACGGTTCCACATTTGTAACAATGGAAATCTGTGAAAGCAAAGAAC
This sequence comes from Gadopsis marmoratus, assembly GCA_036023855.1. NCBI lineage: Eukaryota > Metazoa > Chordata > Actinopteri > Centrarchiformes > Percichthyidae > Gadopsis > Gadopsis marmoratus. The sequence goes on from JAVQJF010021746.1 coordinate 24,820, forward strand.
AAAATAAAGACATTGTCACGAGTCTGTTTAGGTTTCCCGATGCTACTGGGCATCAATTAGCCACATCGCAAGCTGTGAGGCGGCGGCCCTTGCGTCTGTCTGCTTGCCCTGAGCTGAGGCGAGCCCAGACCTGCAATATGCTGGCATGAAGGCAGCCTGTGTGTGTGTGTGTGTGTGTGAGAGAGAGAGAGAGGGCTTCAGACACTTCTGAATGAGTACAGTGCTTTGTCTGTCCTTTTGCACACTGTCTTACATTTACATGTAAGCCCCTGGGCGAGAGATCTTTCTGTGCATGAACAAGTTATGTATATGGACATGTGAGCAGGACATTGAATATCCATGTAAGATGTTGTCTGTCCGCGTGAAGCATGTCGTGACTTTGCACGTGACGTTAGACAGGCGTGGGGAGCGTTAATGCAGGAGCAACCCTGTAAATGTGTGTTCCTTCATGATTCCAGTTGTAGTTGAGCAATAAAGTGCTTTGACCATCCATGAAGGTGCAATTATTAGCTTTTTTTAACACAACACAGCGCAGATGGAGATTCACTACAGAGGCATGCACGAGGCTCTACAAGGTGTGCGTGCATACAGTATTTGTGCCACTTGGATTTCAGCTGTCTTCGGCTGCCGTTAGTGATAAAAGAGGCGATGCAGTGTTCATTTCGACAATGCCAAGTCTGTCAGCAGGCTTTCATCGAAAATAGAACTGTCTTTTATTCCCTGTAATTAGAAGAGGTTGGATTTGTTGAATACACTCATCTATAAATATGGGTTAGTGTTGGTTTGACAATAATGAAAACAGCGAGGGGCGATCAAAAAGCATGGAGAAGGTCTTTGGCTCGAGGCAAACCCCCTTTGATGTTCCCAGATACGTGAAATCATTTGCGCTGCGACTGAATAAAGTGTAAGTGCGTAACCCATTTTGATTATTTCAAAAGTCAAAAGTCGCCATCATTGTTATGTAGCCGAATTAAAATGATTTAAATGAGACGAAGGGTGACGTGCCCTTTCTGCTAGGTAAAGCTGACCCACTTTTGTGCTCGCGATCCCTGCGCACGTTCTTAATCTCTGAGATTAAAAACTCAATTGAACAATGACGTGGCTGAGCATGCAGGTTAAACCGTGCATTAGCGTTCTCAATTAATGCTATAATGTCTCACAGTGTCACCCTCGGGTGGAACCCCACGTGGTGATCCTGCACTCTCCTGCAGGATTCTGTTTTCTCAGTTCTCTCTTTTTGACCAGTTTATTGTACAGAAATAACACTGCACAACGCTGCATGTGAAATCCCTGTTGTTGCTGTTGTTGTTGTTGTTGTGACTAACAGGATGACGCATAACGTGCAAAACACCGCTTCCTTGATGCATTTCGCGTGCGCGTTATGTTCTTAACGGGATTAAAATGAATATCTGTGAGCGTGCAGACGAGCGCAGCACACAAAGCCACATGAGGAAGCAGATCATCAAAGAGAACTGCGTGAGGATCGTGTATTCACTAAAGAATGTCCAAGCGACAGCTCGAAGCGTTTCTATCGTCACTGTGCTCTGGAACGGAAA
>JAVQJF010021754.1:0-18326 GCA_036023855.1 Gadopsis marmoratus
GTGTAGATGGGTACATGAGTATGTCCTTGTTCATGCATCTGTCCTTACTTGTGTGTGTGTGGTGTGTGTGTGGTCTGTCTGTCTGCGTGTAGATGGGTACATGAGTATGTCCTTGTTCATGCATCTGTCCTTACTTGTGTGTGTGTGTGTGCATAATTCCACTCTTCCGCTCTTTGAAATTTCAATTTTTTCCCAGGTGTTGCAGATTTTGTAAACCAAACCCTATCAGACCTACCCAGTGGCATATATTCATGCATCCTACTGTGCTGGTTTAATTACTTACGTGACCTATGTACATATTTTTCCGTTTCATTCAACATACTTAATTTAGCCCTCATTGGGCCAGTTCAAGGCGAGCTGGTTTACAAACATACAAATGCAAAAACAGTTCAGTCACGCGAATAAAATTTAAAAATATAATTATATAAGATTGAAAGAAAAGGAAAAAACTTAACAGCTAATGGCAGTAGCCAATTAAATCCTGACGTGCTTACTTACTTATCTGTATACACTTACTTCCAAACTTGCTTACCTACTATTTGTCACAGGACTTCTTTTAGATTATAAATCTGTTAACATGTTCATTAATTAGAATGCAGTTGAATGAATGGATGTATGGTGCAAAGTAAATATGAGATTATAGTCTCCTGTATAACTGAAGTACTTCAATCCCTGTGCTCTATGAACCTTGAAAATTGGTCACAAACCAAATGTTAATTTCAAAAAGTAGTCCCTCTGTCAGAAGAGTCATTGCAGACAACTTTCCCATGTGGTTCCATTGCCTTTTGTGTGTAACCTTAGCAGGTGGCAAGCTCTGTTACAATTACACAACCAAACAACAAAATCACTCCCACTTCCACCTTGTAAAATGAATATACCACTTACTTTACTATGGGAACCCTTCTTACAGCTGCCACCCTCAGATACTAAAAATATCCAAAGGTAATACTCTCTTTCTTTCCCTCCCACAGCATAGTAGACTCTTGAGTAAACCTTGCAATTATTTGAATGGCGATAGGAGCAAAAATATATTATATGCACATTAAAAAAAACCACATTTGGGCAAAAACAAAAACATTTTTGACACACACTACTAGATTTGCAACTCAAAATAGGACAATTACTCATTAGGTAACTTAACTGTCCCAAAAACAGTCTAGGCCACGTCCTGAATCACGTCTGTCCTTAGTGGGTAAATTTTTTTTTTACTCCAATTGACAATTTCTGCCACCATGTAAAAACGCCTGCAGCCGGAGGGAGCGCCGTGATCCACAGCATGGAGAACAGATGGCAAGGCCGAGCAGAGATGGCTGCCTGGAAAAAAACAAAAAGAGACTCACACACTGAGAACAGAACACAACACACAGAGTCCCAATGAGAGCGATAGGGGGAGTGTGCGTATTTGTGTCTGGTGAGTTATGTCTCTGCGTGTACTTGTCAAAGCTGTTTGCCGTGCTCTGGTGTGTGTGATGAAGCAAACAAAGTTCAGCTGGACACCACACAAACATACACACTGGTGTTCGCAGAGTGGATGTTCAGGGGTTGCTGTGCTTTTCCAATCCCACCCCGTCAGAAACGAAGGCAAGTGTCTAATGGACTCACCTCAGTATGTGGCTGTGGTCCTATGGGGCTGACGGAGCCTGGCCACAGATGACAGACACTGATAGCTGGCTTCTAGCATACACAAAAACAAACAAGCAACTGAACACAGTCTTTACTACCCACATTAATGTGGATACATTTGATATATAGAGTATATACATATTATGTTTTTTGAAAGTAAGATGTATCCATGATAACACCTGTTGTCAAGACCAAACTGAAACCCAAGCTAGCAAATAGAGATAAAAATGAAGCTTAGGGACATAGTAATGTGTGTTGTGCAGTGGCCACCATTGGATGTGGCAAGTTACTTTTGAGGCAAAATGGATCTGAGTGAGAAAGCTTTATTGACGGTGCTACCTATTCCCCATTCTGCAGAACAGGGTTATATAAAATTGGATGCCCTCTCAATTTTGAACTCTGCAGTCCGCTTAGAGGGAAATCCCTGTCACGACTGTTTGCAAGTGGTCACCAGCTCAAATTTGCATGTCAAAGTTAACCTGAGTTGAACTCCATGTGAAAGCAACAAGGAAATACAGTGATTGAGGCAGTTCCATTGAAGTGAACTGATTGCAATCGGAATTTTTGTTTGTTTGTCATAAATGCTGGTGTGAGTGAAACCTACAGTAACCATGCATATTTGTCAAAATGGTCTTTCTGCCCAACCAGACTCCCTCCCTACCAGATTTATGACAGAAATACACTGCTTTGTTGTTCGCAAACCAAAAGCTAAGGAGGTAGAGATGAAAGTAGAGGTGGAGATCACAAATCACTTTGCTGATTCCAAACATTTTGTTCATTTCAGTTCAAATGTTCGTATTCACTGAGTATAAAGTTTGTTCACCATACAAAAGCACTTCAGTATGTACATCAGTAAGTGAACGCATCACTATTGAAAGGCACTTTGTAGTATATTCAGTCTGTTTGTGGTCCAAACTGTCACATTCAGTTCAATACAAAACTAGCCTTCACAAGCACTTTATATAAGGTTAATAGGCCCAGCAGCCTATTATTTACGATGGAGTTATCAGGTTATTATTGTTCCTGTGGCTTTTGAGGTCTTTTATTTGGCTTTAAACAAGGAAGTGTATCATGGCGCGCTCTCAGTTACCAGTGAGGGGAGCTCCACTGCTAAAAGCTGGTGATTTGGTCAGTGACAATGGTGATTCAGTATAGTCAGTTAAGTTTAAGGATTTGTTGTTAAAGACTCATCATACAAACACTTTTTTCTAAATGTAGCAACATTAGCGTTGGCATGGCCTACCATTGACAAATAATTGAAGTAAGCATTTGTGAGTCCATTCATGAGTGCTTTTAAGCATATTGTGTGTGTGTCTGTGTGTTCATGTGTCTGTCCTCCGTCTGTGCAGCTATTCTTGTCTCGTTCGTGTTTGACAACCACTACTTTCAAAAGACAATGGAAACTCGATCATGAGTGTCTTTTGTAAAAGATGAACAACAGCAGAGAGTCACAACAATAGTATTAAGCTGCACAGATAGCACCAGTCTGCCTTTATGAGGAACAACCCTTCACAATGGACTAGCAAGTTAATAAAAAGTGAACAGTGGCAGAGAGGTAGTCACAATGAATCTGTGTTGTGTCAAGAACAATCTGTTTTGCATGACGTTGTCTCTTCTGTGTGCCTAGTTATTAAAATATATATTACTGTGCTCTCTAGTAGAAAGTGGTGGACACCCAACTGAATACAAATTTGACCTACCTGCTAAACCTTTGTCAGTATTTCACACGATCCAGTCCGTTGACAGGCACATTACACTGTGAAAACCCAGATTCAAGTAATAGTTCATTTAAAACATTTTCATGGATCACAGCTTCCCAGAAACACAATTTCCCCAGTATTCCCAGTTAATATGATTGTTTGACAGTTGAGTTAATGTCCAGTAGGATGTGTGGTAGCCTGGAGGAAACTATGTATAGGAATATTGCTTTGCATCTTTTGGCACATGAAAGTAATGAAAAGAAATCATAATTCGGTGTACTGTATGCATACTGTAATTCAAAAGACTGACATGTAAGCCAAGCCTGTTGAAACACGTTACACTGACTCTGATTTAATAGTCTGGTTACATGACATGGGCAATAATAAGAGCTTTAATTTGGTTGATACTATATTGTTAGCATAGGTGGGACAAAGTCATTGTTCTGCAAGTCGCAATGAAGTCTTTTGGGTATTGAGTCCTGAGTTTAAGTCCAGACAGGTAAGTCAAGTTAAGTCAAGACCAACAGGTCCCACGGTCCAAGTCCTACAGTTAGTGTTAGCAATTCTGAGAATGGTGTCTAACTGAAATCCTAAGTCATGTGATTCAAGTCCACACTTCTGGTGATGAACCTACAGACTTACAGTTCTACCAGCCTTCAATTTAGCATACACGCTGTCTCTAGAGCATCAGCCATACAATTGCTACTGCATGCAAAAGTATTCTCACCCACTTAAAGTAGGATGTAGGAATTTTAATGACACCATGTTTTTTTTTCTTTCTCTTTGTTGATAGTGCCTGTGGCAGTAAAATGGTCACATATCCCTCCTCTGGCTTTCATCTTTCTGCACCAACATTTATTTCCAGCAGAATGCTGTATCAAATATTCAGCGCTGCTCTATTTGTTTTCCTGCCAAAATGACCATTCTGGTTTCAGTCCCAATAACCCACCTGTGGCAAGTTCCCACACAAACAAATGTTTTGCAAATGATCGCATTTCCCTTCTGTTCTAAAATTGTATTCTTTTCAACTATGTATTTTCTGACTTTTTTTTAACACTGTTATTATCCTTGTAGAGTTGCGTCTTGCCGCAGGGCACAGACAGAAAAAGTTATAACCCCAGTGTCTTCCCCGCATGTTTATATGAAGGTTGCTGACTCGAATGGAAATTCTTTTAAATTTCTTGAAATGAACTTCTCCCAGAAAATTGCTGTCTTTTCTCACAACCGTGTGATCCTACCAACACTCTCCAACAGCTTTCCAACTCCAACTTTGCTATCTACTCCACCCAGCCACAAGCCCCACTTGACCCAGCAGCCTCCGGTTCCTGTATAGATAAAGGCACCTTACCCCCAGCTCCTTAAAGCTTCTTTTCTCCTCTGTATCTGCAGGCCCACTGTTCCTCTGGACAGGGGTTATTATAACTCTCTGCCTCTGTGCTCTGTGCTGCCACACTGTCTGCTCTTTATACTGACCCTCAACTTTCTACACTGTAGTCCTTAAAATCATTGGAGACTCTAAACTGCTCTGACATATAAAGTTTAGTTTTGTCTTTTTAGTTAGTTTGCTTTATCGACCCGGGATGTGCCTACATGAGCCATCTGCCATTCTTACAAACCTATTTCACTGACTTACAAAACATGTCAGCTGCATCAGTCACCATCTCATTAAGCAGAGGCCTGTGTCTAATTTTTTGTGGCATTTTGCTTTGTGCTGCAGCATGTCTAAAATTAGCAGACGTCTTTGTTTTCTTTGCCCCAGGAGCTGCTCGTCCATCTACAGATCAGCTTCAGTAAAGAAATGCTTTTTGAGTTCAAGCATATGACGAGATGAATGGATGTCAATAGAACTAAAGCTAATATATTGATGTTGCTAACAGCAATCTGTTGCAAGAGTTCAGTATGCTACCAGGTTTGTTTTTCTCCAGTGGAATGCATGAAAGGACTGTTTTACCCCATTAACTACAAATCATGTGTACTTTATGTTACTGCCAACCATTTTCCAAAACAAGAGTTTGTTGATTTGTTTTCTAGCTTGCAGGTAACTATCGATTTCAGTCATGATAGCACGATATGAAAATGAACTTCAAGGGGCTGGAATCTGGCATGACATCCATCATACTTGGTGACGAGTCACCTTTTACTTTCTTTCCAAAGATACTTTTACGCCATATGGTAATGCAAATTTGAGCAGGGACCCCTCTGAAGACTCCCTCATGGTGCTGGTGTGTTCAAGGATGCTCTGACTTCTTACATTTTGGAGACAGCAGCCAATATGTCCTGCATTTATTAGGAATAGTTTCAAGAAATAAAACTCAGGAGACAAACACAAGCAAAGATTGACATCATGCATAATGTATGATGTGGATCTGAGAGGTTCCTTGTAACGAAACCACTCAAAACCCACACCTTCCATGAGTTTAACGGGAAAATAAGTTTTACAGTCGCATCTTGTAAATGTATTTCAAGAAGGTAGACGATTTTCATATTGTACTGACATGAGCCGACAACAATAGCTGGCACTGAAAGTATTGTACGCTTTGAAAAGTGGTTGACAGTAAAGCATAAAGAATGTATTGTTATTTAATGGGGTCGACGCATGCAGAACTACTTGTACGGTACTTTAAGTTGGTATCGTTTTTTAACTTCAGCAAGAAGCATATAGCACAGGCACCACCGCCACACAGAGGTCATACCACTGCTGCTGTCCTGCTGTCTCCATTGTGTGAAGAAGAAGGAAAACTTCCTGTCCTCTTCTGTCCCTCCTTTCATTTTTTCTAAGTCTTTGCTCTTCCAAACCCTTCCAGCCACGACCGTGATGTCTTCCTGAAACTCTCATCTTTCTCTGTCTCTCCCTTTCTGCTTCCATGCTCTGCCTAGCTGGCTGCACACTTGGCAAAATGAATAGGCATACTCATTCAGCTAGCGCCTCTCTGTTGGTCCACTGCCCTAGGTGGCGGCGCTGGGCACCCAGCCTAGTCTGGTTCAGTCTGCTTCTGGTTTCCACTGCAGAGCCACTTGGGACCTTCCAGGCCTTACTCATGATTCACATCGTTTGCTTTTCCCCCACTCCCCAACATTATTTCTTTGAGTCATCTTTTCATCCTGCTGCCAGCTGAGATGCTTAGCCAGATGGGCAGATATTCCAGTAAACAAATTGCAAGTTTTGATCTCATGAAGTCAACCTTGGCACGCGAAAGGTGCACCTAGCCCAAATGAACTAAGTTTATTACTGTGTTGTCTCTGATGTATTATACAGTATATACTGTTCGGGCAGGTTAGTCTGATACACTGTGGTCTGCATCAGTCACTGATATGGAAGCCTTGATGCTGCATGTCCACTTGACTTTAATGTAGTTGTGTTTTTAGATTCAGCTTCTGTGTATTCCCCCATTTTTCTTGTGGTATTATAATTATTGATCTGTTTAAATTTCAAATGACCCTTTGCTAACCCACCCTCGCACACTTAGCTACTGTTGCTGCACCTGTCAAGTTTTCCAATGAAGCACGCCACTTATGTAGCTTACAATTAAAGGGGGGGGGGCAGATTTACCACTCAAAAATTGTGGTCATTTTTTAAACATTGGCTCAGCGACTTCAAACATAAGTAGACTTGAAATGTGTCTCATTTTTAGTTGGTGTCATTCGGTTCTTCCTGAAATGACACCTTTAGCAGATTTTATTATCTGTACCTAGTTAGCCAATTAAAATTAATGTGAGAACGAGAAATCTGCCAAAGAGTCTTAAATATTGTTGGTTATGTACGTGATGTCATGCGGATACAGTAATGATGGATTAAAGCTTAATCTTACTGTGATGATCCTTCAGGAGGTCATGAAAATAAAGATGCAGCTATTTTCTTGCATTGTACATTAGAGTCGTATTATAGGACAGGGAATAAGTACCGGTAAGTGAATTTTGTTTTTCTTAAATTACTTTTGGGATAGACTCATATCTCCATCTTTCACCACCTCTCTCTGAACATTTGGTCTGTTCTGGTTCCACACAAAGAGGTCACGTTCAGAGTGGCCAGTGTCTACCGAAGACGTCTCTGGACAAGTCTAGCTGGCACCGCCAAGACACGGCAGCGCTGCCAGCAGGCACTGGACTCTCTCTGTCCCCCTGGTCATTCTTTCATGGCCTTCTTTTACCCCACTTGCTCTGCCTCTTCCCCTCACTCTCGTCGTCCTCCCTCCTCACAAACCTCATCATGTCTTGCCTTCTCTGTCGATACGTGTGACATCATTTCTGTTGTTTGTTCTTTCTGTCTTGTCTTTCTCACTCTCTTGCTTCTCTTTGTTCCCAGCGTGTCGCTGTGGCAGATGCTGTTGCGGCTTTGTCGAGGTTCATTGTTTGCAGTTCTGTTAAATTTAAATTTGTTATGATTAGTGTTTGCATGTGAATCAGGGCCTCATGACAGGTAACAGTCAATGGCTGTCATTGCTGTTTAAGGTCATGTTGTGTTGCAGGGTAACAAGCGTTGGCAGTAACGTGCTTTTCGTTTTTATTCCTCTATTATCTCCCATTTGATTTGTTGTTGGCTCTGCTGTTATCTTCAGCAAGTTTGTGCATTATTATTTAATGTGAAAATTTACATCCCCCTTTTTTATGTTGCATTGTTTTATTGTACGTTGTGTTTTATAATTATTGTGTTTGGTGTCAGACGTGGGGTCTGGCCCGTCCCTGACTTTGTTTTGTTGTCGCCCTTTTTTTTGCTGTTTTTATTGCTGCACAAAGCGAAGCATGTCACCGTGCTGCCCTGTGATGTCCTAGGCAAGGTGGTACAGGGTGTGTATCTGCAGGGTGTCTGCAGCAGTGGCGTGTTGCATAAACAGTCCCAACACAGATGGTGCAGCATGCCTCTACACATGGCAGGTTCACAGCCCGGGGAGCTCGCCACCCTCCTCCACCCCCCCCCCCTCTCTCTCTCTCTTTCAATGTCTGTCACTCTCTGTGTTTCTTTCTGTCTTCTGCACCTGCCACCCCTGTCTCTATTGGGCCGCCCTGCTGTCTGTCTGACTGTGTCTCTGTCTCTGTATGTCTATATCTGTGTGTGTGTGTGTGCTGTCTAGATGCTGCTCACCAGGTCTGCAGATGAGGTGCCACTGCACTTAAAGGATAATTCCAGTTTATTACAACTTGGGTCTTATTTTCATAGTTTGGCCACCATTTCTGCTTGTTATCATAACACTGTACCAACCAAGGTAATTGAGATCAGGACATGCGGTGACATTGCTACCACTTTATTTACATGTAAAAGCAATCATAAGTGCACCCAACATGTTGGTACTGTAATAACCCGTCATTGTGCACTAAACTGTCCTGCATGTGTGGTTAGGTTTAAACAGCAACAGTAATTTGGTCAGGGTTAGCAAAAAATCATTGCTTCAAGGTCCTGTTATTTATATATATATACACATTTCATCAAGAACACAATCATTCTTTAGCCTAACCAAAATACATTGAGTATTGAAACAAAAACACTTTAAAAGTGTTCATGTTTTAGTTGCTATGAGTGAATTTTGTACAGCAAGAGCAGACATTGTAAGATAACAAATAAATAAATAAATCATCATTGTCATATTATCAGATTATATATTATTAGTTAATGAACATTTAGCATAAACGTTTTGTATGAACACTTTACGACATTCATTAAAAATGTTTCCTAAATGTCGAAGGGATCTGAGAAGTGGCATTATGTTTGTAACAAAACATATTTGCTGATGCAACTTACTAGTATCTAAGTGTAATCTTTAGGAGCTGAACCAGTTTGTGCTTAATTTCCAAATGTTGTAGGTTTGTCTAACTGGGGGTTTTATTTAAAACCTGTATAATGTGGTGCACCCACAGCTTAGAGGTAAAGACACTAAAGAGGCCATTAAATTTCCAAATGCTCCGAAATGTTTCAGGTTTGAGTCTGGCTAGGGATCTTTGTTGCATTGTTTTCTGTCATATCTCTGGTTGTAAAAACCTCTTTTTGTTGATGTTGCTGTTTTCCCCATATTCCTTGATGAGTGCAATTGAATTAGTTGTTTGTCTTTCTCCTTTAACCCACAATGCAAACACATGCACACACATAGGAAGAAATTGATTGATATGAAATGCAGGCATGAATAAGTTGAAATGTGCAATACATGTAGTCACCAGTTTTATACCTTTCAGGCCTGTGAAAAAACACTCACTGCCTTTATTGGCCCTCCTGCACTTCTTTTTGCTTTGGCCTGCTTGTCGACCGTGACAGAGACATAAGATTAGAAAATAGAAGAAAAAAAAAGAAGTGGAAGCTTGTTTGCTTTTACAGCATGTTCAACCTGAATATCAATTTTAGGAGGGGCCGTTTCATATAGTGTTTGGTTATCTTTTGCACATGTTTAAATTTCATTTAATTTAGCATATTCAAATACTGCACATCTGAAACGTAAACTCAGGAATGATATGGATAGCTCAATAAATGTCCCTCCTATCAAGGGTGAACTGTAATTTCTGATATCCAATGATCCAAACCAGCCAGAACAGCTTTCAATCTTCCGCTGAATTTTCCCAGATACATCCAGAAAGTGATGTTTTCATTTTTATCGATGGCGCTTTAAAGCAATCAGACCAGTACTGCTATTTCCTTTCTGCGACGGAGGGGTGAAATGGAGGGATGGAGTTGGAGGGTGGGAAGATATGAGAGGAGGAGGATGAGAAGAGGGAAAGTAGGACAGAGCGATGACTGACTGTTACAGCCTTCTGGGTGGTTTGTAGCTGTAGTTGGCCTTGTGTTGGACCTGATGGGGAACCTCTGCTCCCCAGGTCAGTGGCCATGGTGTGTTACAAACCAATTCAGCCAATTCAGCACAGGTGTCCTGGAGTTATGGGTGGGGAATTAAGTTTTCTGTCCAGTGATGACTTCTCTTCCTGCAGAACTCACCAAGTCTGATTAGAAGATGCAAAAACGAATCTTTTATTTAAGTGTTGACTCCTCAATTAAGACAATTTTGGAACCATGGGATCGTTTTTTACTTCCATAAACCATTTAGAAGTAACAAAGGCCACAGAGATTAATACAAAACAGTGTGTGTTCTACTTTATTTTAATAAGTTTATTCTTCACATAGAGAAACAGAAATCCTCCCTGTGTTATATACGTGGCCAGGTTTTCAATGGCTGCAGTACACATCATAGACACATTTGACCTTGTTCTCAGCTCTACCAAAGGGAATAAGGAATAAGATAACTTGGTGCTTATTTATAAACAGGAAATATAGCAGCTCAACAAGCAAAGCGCTGAATCTTGTGAGGAATTGTTCTGTTAAAAGTCTGACTTTAGAGCCTGGTTTTGAACAATGCATTTCTAGTCCTGACATGAAGATTCAAATCATCACATAACTGATCGACAAGAGTAGCTGACAATAACACCGTGTTCTTCTTTTAGTCATCTTTTAAGCAAATATGGCAAATATGGTTTGATTCCAGCCTCTAAAATGTGAGGGTTTTTAATTATATATTTCAGGCTGTTGGTTGGACCAAAAAAAGAAGTAATTTGATGAGTTCATTGGACTCTGATGGGCTTTTTACACTCTTTTCTGACATCTAATCTAAAACAATTAATTGAACAATAATGAACAGATTAACGTGCATACACATACAACAGCCAGAAATGATACCATGGATATCTGTTATCAAAATGTGTTTGAACAAACTAACAAAGCAACTTACATTCCATTTTTGACATATGCAAACTAACATCATTACATTAGATAATATAGGCCTACTCTCAATCACCCAGAAGATAAAGCAGCTGGCAGTAGTGTATAACGTATGCTGCTTTGCATCTTTGTAGAAAAACGTTACTTTCAATAAGCAGTGAACAAAAATGAAGTATGCTGGTTGGTTAAATGTATTTCTTTAATTTGATACAGCTCTCCTGTCACCAAACTAAGCTACAGCATAACTACAAATTTAGGGGTTTTACTATAGTTTGACTATTATTACTATTGATTATTGTTTATTTCATCAATTTTGACACATTATTATGAAAACTCAATAAAACAAGGATGTAAATACACATGCTGCCTCATTTTGAATGTGGTGAAACATTTTTGAACACATAGTAAAATGAAAAAGTAAAATAAAAAACAAAATGGAGATGAACAACTCTCTGCCCTTCTTTAAGGCACCCACCTTCAACAGCTTCTGCTGTAGTGTGCTCAAAATGTCTATTCAGAGAATATGGTCCACAAAAGCCATAATGTCGATTAAATTAAAGTTTAATTTAAAAAATAATCTTAAACTCATGAAATGACAAATTAAGGTGGATTCACAAGATTAAAGTCCAATGGCAACAAAATAAAGACATTTTTTCCAGACTAACATCAAAAATGTAATGAAAGGTATTTCTCAAATATTCCTGCATCTCCATGCACAAGTTCCAAATTGGAAAATGATTGTGAAGATGTCGCACCGCCTCAAATAATTATTGTCTCAACGCAAACACTGGGAAGCCTTAAATGTACCTTAAAAAACACAATCGCCTTTCAACACATTTTCCATTCCTTTCTGTACATCATTAGTCATTTGGAGCACGTAGAAATATTTCTTGGCTGCTCAGAAGAGAGAGAGGGTTGATCTCAATGTGATCTGGAACAGGGCCGACTTGTCCAAGCAACACACTGTAGATATGAGATGACAGATCAGAGGTCAGGGCTGTAAGCAACAACAAGGAAGTATTCTCTTCCTAACCTGTCTCTCCAGATCTGTGTTCCGCAGGGCGGTGGTGCAGCCCTGCAATACTTTCTCTTTGAAGAAAAACAATAGCTTGGTGTTTCATCAGCAGTATCATTAAATGAAGCACAGATGAGGACAGAGGTAGAGTGGATCCAGGGACAACCAAGTTACTATTGTGTAGAAGGAGAAGATATAAATTTTTTCTCTCCATATTTTACATTTTTACACACATTGGCCCAAAATTCAAACATTCACACACACAGGACCCCAGGAGACTGTCCTCCCAAAAAATCCATCCGTATCGGTCGTCTGCGCAAGCACCTTATTATGTTTATTGTTAGGCAGCAACCTATAAAGAACACCAAAGTCTACATAGGGATGAGGTCAAACAACACAGGACCCAAATCATCTTTTCTTAAACTTAACCAAGTACCTTTGATGCCAAAACCTAACTGCGACCATTTTAAACGTACACTGCAAAATTATCAGTTCTCTGGTTTTACTATTTATAGGTATGTGTTTGAGTAAAATTAACTTTGGAAAATTTGGAAAGGTCTCTTAATTTTTTCCAGAGCTGGATATGTCACTTTGGGAGTCACTGGAAAATGACCTATTCTGTCATTTTGGTTGGAGGACTTGTCAGACCATAGACATGCAGCTGGGGGAGAGTGTTAGAGTGATGGAGCGGACTCTCGAGTGGTCAGGGGTTCAGTGCCTTGCTCTACAGTGCCCTCTCCAGCTACCAGTCCTGCTACCAGTGCTGGATATGAACCGGCCACCCTCCGGTTCCCAAGCCTAGACCGTATGTAATGCTAACTGACGTGCCATTATTTGTTCCTCCCCAGTGTTATTTTCCTTCTGCCTGTATTTGTTTGTCTGCAGGTGTCTTGAGGTGAAAATGTAGTAATATCAAATTCCATCTTCGCTGCATCTCTAATTTTTAATATGTTTGGTTCAAATCAGATGCGGTGGTAAACAGAAATATGAGAGAAGAGGCAGGGAGCAAGTTGATTTTTTAAGATTAAGATTCTTCTAAAACATTGCCGTTTTATTATGTTGTTTTCAGTGGGGAAAGATGTAGAGAGAGAAGGGGGTAGTAACATGCAAGGGTCAAGAGCTAATGTCACATCCTTCTGGTTTGTCTCCACCAACCTTGAATTAGTAAACACAGTTCTTTGGTTCAACCACCATTGCAGATTAGAATAATTAAAGAAGCCAGTGTGTGTAGTCTGGAAGAGATATCTGGACAGGATATGTATTTACAAAAAGCCTCTTTTTTGACAAGAAAGGTCAAAAAGGTCAGCCTTTATTGTAACAAAAGGTAACAATTTGAAATTATGCCAAAGGGGGTGCAGCAGGAAACTTAACTCTGTTCACACCGTGTAAATATTTGATTTGTTTCAATTAACATGTAAAGCAGGCACTTGCCATTTGTCTTTTGTTTAACTAGTTGTGCCACTGTATAAAAGACATGATGTGTTCAGTCATCAGACAAATGTATTCAAAGTGTCCACTGTTGAGTGTCTCTGTCTTAAAAGTGGTACTTATCAGCAAAGGATCTTCTTTAATGTCTCTAATTAGCTTCAAGTGCACTTAAAGTCGAAAAGGAACAGCATGTCGATGGTACATTGCTTCCATAATTTAACACATTTCCAGTTGAATCAGGATTTAAGGGTTGGTGAGGATATTTCTGCCACTGAGATCAGAAACATGGTGTCCTAAAAGAATCCCTCCCTCATTTAGCATTGCACTCCTACATTGTCAGGCTCGGGATAAAAAAAGAACCAGAAGTGTTACCTTTTTTATTCCCATGCATTCTTCATCCTTGTCTAAAACCTAGTGCCAACATATAGGAATATATGACTAAAACCCAAAACCAATTGCTACAGAACAATCAGAGTTTTAAAGAGGCTGATCCAACAGGCATGACAGCAGGAACAACGACAGCTAAGGTGTTAACTGTAGGACTGGCTGTGCATACGTTTCTTTTCATTGAATAAAGGGAAGAGCTATATGTTTTTGATAGATTATAAAAAAAAAAATACAAAAAAGTAGGAAATATTTAAGGTTTTTGTGTATTTTTGAAGATATTTCATAATCGTTATTTGCATCTCTTTTTAGAATGTGGTTAGTGTATGTCAAATCAGCAAACAAGGGCATCAAGTTATTTTTCATTTCGGTGCAAGTTTAGCAATACTGAATATACTAGTCATCGGCGGCTTAGTCCTCTTCTCTTGACTATCTATTGACTATCTATTGCGTATTTGTGTGTGTATGAATAAGAGAGCGTGAGCGAGGTCCCACACCTGCAAACCCAACTAGCCTCATTCATGTTTCATTACACCCCTCAGCCCTAAAAATCAAATCTTTAAACTC
Source organism: Gadopsis marmoratus (assembly GCA_036023855.1). Taxonomy (NCBI): domain Eukaryota; kingdom Metazoa; phylum Chordata; class Actinopteri; order Centrarchiformes; family Percichthyidae; genus Gadopsis; species Gadopsis marmoratus. The sequence goes on from JAVQJF010021754.1 coordinate 14,408, forward strand.
AAAGAGAAAAGAAGAAGAGCATTTCATTCTTGGGACCCACCTAATCCCTTTGACTGTTCTCTTCAACCCCCCCCCCCCCCCCCAATTCCACACACGCAAACACACACCACATGGGCTGACTCTTCTGAGTGTGCTGCCCCCCCATCACATTCACATTATTACACAGCAGCTAATCCTGTTTGCCAAATCCCAGTACCTTGGACTCCACTGAGAAAATCCTATTGGTGCTGCACATTTCTCCATACGCTTTACCATACAGGAATCCGCTGTCCTCCAGACTGCCTTTGTCTCCTTCAAGCCTTCCCGATGCTTTCCTCTGTAAACCACCCCCTAAATCCCTGCACCCCATCCATAATCAACAATGTCTCAAGATTATTATAGCTTGCATTGTTGTGCAGAATATCTCAGGCAGACACAAAAACACACAGGCAAAGGGGACACTTGCCATCTTTCCCTGCCCGCCTGCCTGCCAGTCTGATGTTTTGCTGTAACTAAATTAGTGGTTTATTTATTGCTCTTTTTGTTTATTGATGAGAGCTATAGTTAAGAATTGATGAGGCTGTATTCTTTTCCGTGAAACTCGAGTGTTTGTTACTTAGAGATGAGAGGATGGGCTGTCAGACACACCTTCATCCAATCTGTCCAGCTTACTTCATAATTAATTGTGTGACGCGCTTGTGAGACTTTGTGTATGTCACCGTGCTTGTAGTGTGTGTGTGTGTGTGTGAGAGAAAGTGCAGGATTGTACGTCTGTCCAAATGTGTCAAATGTTGTATGCCTGCTTCACCGTGTGTAGCAAGGCAGCTGCTCCCAGACTCCTGTGCCAACAACATGGATTAACGTTTGTGTGTGTGGAAGTGAAAGTGTGTGATGGATGTTCCGTTCTCTGTGCTCAACTGAATATCTGTAAGTGCTTTAGTGGCATCGTTGGATTTCCGTAAGGTTGCATGTTTAGTCGTTTGTTTGCGATTGACCATCTGTCTCTCAGTGTACATCTGCCTGCAGTTGCTGAGGTATTCATGTACGTGTGTGTGTGTGTGTGTGTAAACATTTCCATCTCAGGATAACCCTGTAGACGTGGTTAATTCTCAGAAAGAGCAGACACATACATGCAGAGTTTAGCATACTAACTTGTTGATGCTAAAACATTTCATCGACCTCTGCACAATGAATTCATTGCGTCCGTGGCAGCTGCGATGAACATTCAAAAGCCTCGCTGATAACTGGGGGTAAATTGCGGAAGATAAATGGCCGTTTTAACTAATTTATATCAAGCAGACTTCGCCTCTCCATCATTAGCTCAAAGCAACACTCGCTGGTGTCAGCTATAATAAAGTCAGCACTTCCTTTGCATTTGGTTGTTATAGATTTATCACACCTGAAAGGACTATTCAGTGGTTAGAGAAGGTGTGTTTGTGTGTGTGTGTGTGTGTGCGCGCGCGTGTTTACCTTAATCAAATATGAGGAAGAAGGATTCTCTGAGCTTCGCCCCATCCATAATATTTAGATGATCATGAACTATGAGAAAGATGGTGAAAGCTGCTCTGCACTTGTTGTAAATGAGCTTGTCTCTGAGGAGTAAACATTACTGCGTTCTCACTCTGAATCTGTGTGTGTGTGTGTGTGTGTGTGTGTGTGTGTGTGTGTGTGTGTGTGTCTGTAAGCGTGTGTGACTGATCAAGTGTTTCAGACGGAGCTATTTGTTCTCTCAAGCTTAGCAGATGCGTGGCGTGCAAGTAATACAGGGTTCATGATGATGAAAAACACTTTGCAACATGCATGATTACCACCCATTCAACCAGCGTGAACTATTGTAATCGTGTGATCCATCGGCTAATGTGCAGCATGTGCAGGCGCCATGTGAGAAACCAGAAGGTAACGCGTGCAAATGTGCTATACACACATGCATGATTCTTTAGGCGCTACGGTCAGCTGTTTACTATGTTGTGAAGCGTCAAGTGCTGGAACTTGTCATTTTCAGATTCAATCGTTTTAACAAGTCCATTGAATCCAGAGTGAATTTGTTTTTCTCTGCATTCATTTAGATGTCCTAAGTAACTTGTTTGAATGAGTTTCTATGTTGTTGCAGTGACTTACTTTGCTGTTTGGATGATTTGTTATAGTCTGCTGATGAACATTTTTAGGTTGATGTATTGTGCTGTAGCCAGTTTGAATTCTTCTAAAAGCCTCCCTCGCAGCTGTCAGAGACCAGAAAACACCTGCTCTTTGACTCTGTCTCAAACCAAGTGGTCTTTTATGCTTTGCTAAAGGAGTTTTCTGCACCTAGATATTAGTGTTTCCATTGCTTTTACAGACATTCTACTTTAACAAGACCAATACTGTGTGTCTTAATTCGGATACTTCCGTTAGCACACTTCCATGTAGTACACTGTGTACATACTTGCAGCTGAACATTATTGGTGGACCTTCTGGGTACTCATCCTCTGGGGACCATGAATGTCTACAAAATGTGTACAAAATGTAATGGCAATCCATCCAATAGTTGTTGAGATAAGTGATGGACCCGCTGTCATTGCATTGTTATGTCTGATTGAGCATTCATTATAATTCTTAAAAAGAATACACACCCAAAACCATTTTGTTTGTCAGTGATGGCGGTAAAATGGGAACAGCTGAACACCATTTGCAGGACCAAATTACCTATAAAGACAGCCAGAACAGGTGTAGGGTGGGCCTAATTTAAAAAAAGATGGAGAATGGAAAAACTATTTAGCATTTCTGAAATCAGCTCTGTTCACATGGGGATTTGAAAGACATCACAATCTCAAAACATTAGATTGAACATTTTTTACCATATATCCTATCAATCCTATTGGCCTAAGATGTGCTCCATCTGTGTTGATAATTCACATAAAACAATAAAGCATGATCAGAAGTGTTTGTTCATATTGTTATGACAAAACAGACAACATTAATTCACATGATTCTATAAACTCCACAACATACTGTCTAAAGACATTGCTACCTTTCTGAAAGCAAATTTGAACATTTCCTGTTCACCTCAGTATGATACCGTATATCCCTGTTGAGACAGAACAGACCTCGTGTTTTCTGTGTACAATATAAAGACACATGCTCTTTGATTCCAGCCCACAGACTTTGTTTTATGTCTCCCTCTGCCCATCTTCCCTGTCACTCTCCCCCCATGCTGTCTAGTATTAAAGGAGAAATGTCTCAAAATAGTCCATTGCTCTTGCCACATAAAATCAGTTGAGTATACTCGCTGCATGTAAATCCATCCAGTCTCTCCTTTATTCGTAGACCGTGATTCATGTGTCGAAGAGCTTGGGGTTTTTTTTTTGTGTGTGTGTGTGTGTGTGTGTGTTTTTTTTATATAGAAACAAACCCGTCAAAACAGAGGAGTCAAGTAGGAGTCACAGCCCTTTGTTGTATTCGCTGTTGCTCTGCTGCACGGCCATGTTTTCACTCATATGACAGAACATTTTAATGATCAGTCCATGCCAGTCGGTTCTTAGTCCTTCACCATCTGCTGGTTTGGTGACTGGAAGATGGTCAGATTTTCCCCAGGGAGCAGGGGACCTCTCTGGGCTCCAGGCCTGCCTGCGAGCCACCCTAACCAGACAGAGCTACCAGACAGCCTCCTCAGGCTACTACGTGACCCATAATACACACACCATGGACCACTAAGGCACCATCAGTTACTGTACATGATTTACAAAAGAAATCTTCAGCAGTGGTCTGAGACTGTGATTCTGATTTTAGTGTTTTTGCTTTACCAATCATAACAGACTATCTATACTTTTAACATTCAGAAACCTTAAAAGTAATTTCATAAATTTCATGATAGCATGATTTTAATAACTCTTGTCACCATGCAAATTGATCAGTGTAATTTGATTATTACATTTCCCAGAGCTCTTTTCTATGGAAGCCCATT
>JAVQJF010021761.1:0-11965 GCA_036023855.1 Gadopsis marmoratus
GACAGACAGACATACAATAAGAGAGACACAGATAAGAAGACACGGAGAGAGAGAGACAGAGAAACACAAACGGACACGGAGAGAGCGAGAGATACAGACAGAGGCAGACATACAGAGAAACAGGGATAGAGAGGGCTGACATAGTCACACTGACTATGAGAGAGAAAGCGCTCAGTGCATCAGCCCTGCTATAAGCTTTATCAAAAAGGAAAGTCTTAAGCCTACTCTTAAATGTGAGCAGGGTGTCTGTCTCCCGAACACAGACTGGACGCTGGTTCCACAGGAGAGGAGCTTGGTAGCTGAAGGCTCTTGCTCCCATTCTACTTTTAGAGACTCTAGGAACCACAAGGAGCCCTGCATTCTGTGAGCGCAATGCTCTAGTGGGGTAATAGGGTACTATGAGCTCTTTGAGATATGATGGTGCCTGACCATTACGGGCTTTATAGGTGAGGAGAAGGATTTTAAATTCTATTCTGGATTTTACAGGTAACCAGTGTAGAGATGCCATTACCGGAGTCATATGATCTCTTTTCCTGGTATATAGCACCTTTCACACAACCATGTAGCCCAAAGTGCTTCACAGAGCAGGGCTAAAACAGAACACACACATTCATCACACAACATATATAAACCAATAACAATAATAATGAGCACAAAATTTAAATTCATTTCAGGATTATTTATTTTCCAAATGTCTCTTTATAAAAAATAGAAGTTCTCCAATATAACACACTTGATATAACACAATAATGTCTGGATCACACATATCTGCAAAAACAAACAGTGAATCCTTGTTCACAACATCTGTTTGTTCTGCATCTTTAATGTACAAGGCCACGAAACAGGAATTCAAGAGAGGATTTTACAGTCAAGTTTAAAGACAAACAAAAGCAAAACAAAGTGCACAAGCAAACCTCATGCTGGCATATTGAAACCTTAAGACCTGATAGGCTGAGAAGCACCCAAAAAACCCTTTATTAAAAGGAATCCGCACAACAGATTGCTAACATCTGGGTGAAAAGTGTTTTTCCACAATAGGTTATGGTTGGAATAATATCAAGCTGGAAGACACTGATTTTCTTTCTAGACTAATTACCACGACCACATTCTGTTATCTGAACATCTTACTGCATTTAGTCAGCTGTTATAACAGCAATGGTGTAGGCTCAATGTAAATTGATGCCATAAAAAGACAAAGCACGTTATTGCATGCTAGCTGATTAGTCTTGCTTTGGATGGTTGTGTTCCCAAACAACCGAATGTTGACTTGGATTGGAAAATTCACAAAGTTTTACAAAATAAAACTGTCTCTCCCCAATATTTAGAGCTGAATGATTCATCACTGTTAAGTTGAAACCACTATTTAAGAGTGCGATTTTCCAATCATGAGAGCTTTAACGTTACCATTGTTTTAACAAGCAGTAAAAGTCTTGATGACCATCAAATCAGTCATAAACTGCCAGCCATCTACAGCTAACAGCAGCAGTTTGTTCAGTGAGCAGGCCAACAGTTAGATATTTTCTCAAAACTTGTCTGCCCAATCATCAGTTAAATTCACATCTCCATCTCATTCTCTCTCTCTCTCTGGATTTCTAAAACTGCATCTTTGACTCTCCGCTATCTTGACTCAGAATGTCAAGCTTTTTCTTCTTTCCCTTTATCACATGTAACAAAAGCAGGAGAAGATATGCTACAGGAAGAAGATGCTCACTCCAATTAATGAAGTTCCCAGACCATCAGGACTGCCTTTTCTTTGATCTCTTTGGCTACTTTTGGTCACTTTAGCTCCCGTCCACCACCGGGCTAAAGGTTCTGGTCCCACAATGCCCTGCCTTTAAAGGACATGTTATGGTCAGCTTCTAAGTGTTTATGTCACAAGTCATGTCAAGGCCATGACTGAATCACTTCTTAGCACGGTAGACAGCCAGGTCCAACGGCTCCTTGGAGGGAACGCACCAATCGTCTGCCTCCAAACTCAGCTTGTAGTGACGTAAAGTGGTCTTGTTGAAAACTGGCAGCCTCTCCACTGAGTCTGTAGACAACGCCTAGAGACAGACAAAGAGAATAGAGTTGTAGGGACAATTTACCACCTGTCTGCTTTCTAGTCAAGAGATAGATGAGAAGATCAATATAAATATACAGCTGGAGCCAGCAGCTCCAGCTAAGCTCAGCTTAGCAGAAAGACAAAATCTGCCTTTCAGGACCTCTAACACTACTTATATCCAAGTAGTTAACACTATATATCTCTGTACAAAAACATGTATAAAAACAGCAGTTTTCACTTTTACTGGGTTACGTGCCAGACTACATCTTGGCCAGGAGCAGTGACTTCCTAGAGGTTTCCAGGCAACATTTGGAGACCTGCTAAGCTAAGCTAACTGGCTGCTGGCTCTAGCTTTGATTTCTAATCTTCTAATCTAACTTTTTGCAAGAAAGCGAATAAGTGTATTTCTCAAAATGTTGAACTATTCTAAATTAGATTTTTATTAATTGTAGGTATTTTCAAACTAATTCCTGAACTCTGAAAGACATTTGTGCCTTCGATCTGATCATGAGAATTTTGTCAAGGTTTCATTCTGTAAATAAAATGTGCATTTGTTAAGATTAGTCACCTCCTACTGAGTTTTTTAAGTAAAATGTGCTGTCTTAGCCATAGTGCTATTAGTGCACTGTTATTCAAGATACCTTCACCCAAGATTAACAAATCAGTCCTCCAGCTACATTTAAATATTTAAGTTAGCTGGATGAGAATGTCATGGTCTGTGTGTGTATTTGGTATTTGGTTGGTGTATTTGATTTGGTTTTATTTTGATAGTTTTCCTGTTTAGTTCCAGTCTTGTGTTGTCTTGCTTGGTTCTCCGGTGTTGATTGTTTTCACCTGTCTCCTGTGTTCACTTGTGTTTCATTTTGTTAGTCTTGTCTGTTTAAACCTGCCCTGTTCGTCTGTCCTTTTTGGGTCATTGTTTGTGTCATGGTGTCAGCTTTGGTTCAGTTTACCCTGGTTTGTACTCAGACTGTGAATGCACCTTGGACTTATCTGTTTTTTGGATATGCGTTATGTTCTCGTTGTTGCCTGCTATATATGAACACGTGCTATGAGGTAACTTTGTTGTGATATGGCGCTATGTAAATAAAATTGAATTGTATTTTTGTTTGCATTTGGACTCACGTTTCTCAGCCTTACATGGCTGTAAGTGTTTTTTGGTTATCTTTAATAAATCACTCAGCCTGACTTTGCTATCTGTACTTGGGTCCTTTTCCCTGCCGCCATCATGCCACGCCGTGACAAAGAATTAACTCCACACTTTCACATTTCTTTTAATTAGTTTATCTATATTTAGAGAATGGTGCCCTGATCGTATTAGCCAATCACACCATCCTTCGTCTATCAGTGCGTATGTGTATATATTACCTTCAGGTGTATGACAGCGTCAGTGCCGTAACCCTCCATTGAGTAGAGCTGTAAGTCTCCCTGGAAGTAGCGAGCGTAGAGACGAGAGATGGGCAGACCATAGCCAAACCCCGCCTGCACACACACACACAGGCACACATTAGCTCATCTCATGTAGGGTTTGAATGTGTGTGTTGGTGTAAATTGCTCACCAGTGGGGTTCTGTGTTTGTCTGCTATGGAGGGTCTGGGAGCTGTGGAGTACATGTAGCTGAACAGACGCTCTGTCTTCCTGAAGGGAACGCCACCTCCTCTGTCGCTCATCTGGAGACAGAGATTATGGAGAGGTTGACACAGCATCCATGATGGAGGCAAAACAATTACTAAACAGCCTATTATCATTAGGAAAGTTTGGAGATCTCAGTTTTAATGACCACATTCAAGACAGGCAATTAAGGAAAAGGTTACAGGTATCAAACAATAGTGCCAGTTAATCTGGTCTAAATATGGATGCATGGTGTGCCAGGGGTCAGCGATGTCAATGAATGGGTTCTGTATCTGGGCGTATGATGATTCTTTGATAATGAGGATTTTTGTATGACAATCAGCTGACTGGACCAGAGAATTATGGAGTGAAGGATGAAAGTCCATCATTTCAGAATGGGGACAGCGAAGGGAGCATTCCTATGGTTTCCCTTTGTGTTTTAACGATCATTTCATAATCGCCTTAGTTTATACATAACGTATGTGTAACAGATGTATTTGCTTTAGTACAGGATAGATTACTGTGTTCTTTTGGAGTGAAGAAGGTTAAGTTGAGCCAACTGTGTTTCTATTCTTGGTTATGAAAATGTTGGGCATTCAAGTTGTGATGTGCTAGAAAGCTTAGTTAATGTGTTGATGTTTGCTAATGCATTCTGGGTTTCTTTTTAGCGACTCCTGCTATTGTGAATATTGTGACATTGCAGGAGGCCGAGTCGGCCAAGGTGATCATGTGCCGGCCAGGGAAAGGGAAAAAGACTACAGAACAGCATGGCCGGAGGGTTGGCCTACAACACCCAGCTGCAACTGGGCCTCCCGCGGAGCGGAGGCTGCCCAGCTGAGCTGAGTTGACTGATTGACAGAGAGGGTTAAAAGGAGCAGCAGTATGCTCAGAACAAAGAAGAGAGAAGAGGAGAAACAAGAAGAGAGAAGAGGAAAAACCAAGCGAGTGAAGAAAAGAGTTAATAACTGAAGAAGTGAGAACATATTGTATAGTGGTCGAAATAAACCTGTGTTAAGTTGCAGTGAAATCCCTGCGTTGTTGTTTTTCTTCGCACCCACACCTGCCTGACTCTGTCAGTCAACGATCCCGGCCTCCCGAGACGTCACACTATTGATATTTGTTTGCCTTGCACTGCTTAGCGACAAAAGAATTGGAATTGGAATTCCCTAATGTGACTTTTCCTAATCTTTCCATAGGACAGAGCACTTACATGACAGGCTTTGTGGTTTGTTAAAGTAACTTCCAAGCAGTAGGGCTGAAGTCCATGCAGTGGAGCAAAAGTACAAATCATGTGATTGTAGGAAGTGTAGTATTAATACAATTATCTAACATCAGCAACATTTTTAGCCAATGCGGGCGATGTGATTGAGCTGCTAACTTTTTTCACATCAATTAAAGAGATGTGGCAATTAAAGAGCTGATTATTCGTCGCTCACCTTGATTGTCAGGTCCTCTCCACCGAGAGCAACCATGAGTTTGATGGGTGAGAGGGTCCTGCTCGCGTCGATGTTCTCAATCGTTGCTCTCATGGCGTTCTACAGAGAGGGTACAGGAAACAGTTTATGAGCTGACCAAGACATCACACATTCAGGTTGATATTTATATGTTACTAAAAGTTGAATATTCGATATCAAAGGAAGTCTAGTATATTCTAAAACCCATACTGAAGTAATTATGTCAGTAAATTGACTTTTGGAAGATCATTTTAATTTGGGATCAATGTTGTGACTATAGTGAGGTATTTAGATCCTGATCACAAATATGAAGGGTTTTTTTCAACATGCTTTCACAACCTCTCTTTGGGACTCTGGTTGGTTGTTTCTCCATACCAACAGCATGGGTTCTGCAGTATTTGGGTGGGTGGGTACTTAGGTATTGTCGGAGGGGCACTTGAATTTTTACACATGAAGATAACTATACTCATTATGGTTAGTACTACAAAGCCTGTGATGGTCACTATAAAATGTCTTCTGTGGCTCTGGAGGAACTTTGTCAAGTCTGAAGAAATGTCCCCTTATTATGTCATAATGATGTCATCAGGGTTATCTTGCCTCAGACAGTTAAATGTTTAACTTAAAGCCTCTGGTCCACCCCAAGGGCCTGAAGTTTGAAAGGCATGGGTTTACCATGCTGAGAGGGTCTTACGCAGAGATGTTATTTAGATGTATTATGGGAAATGTATGATCCAATGGTTTTGGAATTTAACCAATTATAACAATTCAAATTCTGTGTCTCCTAAGTTTCCCAATTTTAAAGAACTGCAATACTAAATCACTAGAGTAGATGAAGTAATCAAGGAGGGTCCTATACTACTGCATATAGTAAAACATGTATCCCATAGTGTTTTAAATGTCTTGTTTGCAGATGCAGTACAATGTATTACCTTGAAGAGTTCAAAGAGCATGTGGTACAGGTGAGATGGGATATAGGAGATATGGATAGGCTCTCTACTGTTGTTGCCTAGGGGAGCCGAAAAAAAAACAAACGGTCAACGCTCTATGCACACACATTTATCATTGATTTTAAACAGCGAGTGTGTCAGTGTTTTCTGTGCATCTCACCATTCATCTGCCTCAGCTCCAGCTCTGGTGCTCCCAGGTAATACTGCTCACACAGCAACTTAGCACTCTCATAGGCATCTAGAGAGAGACGGAGAGGAAAACAACTCTATTCTTTGCCCTGCATGGACATGATAACACTGACATAAAGATAAAGTCGTGATAAATACAAAGTTATCATTAGTATAATCTTTATGGCTTTATGTGTTGGGTCACAACCAGCTGCTCTAACTCTGAACTTTCCTTTCAAACTGTGAAACTGGCCCAAACTGGATGAGCAGCCTGCCAGCTCTATCCCAGGTATCGACCTGCTTCATTTGAAGATGTGAGGGGCATTCTCCTCTATCAGACACACAACGTGATAAAATGAAGTAATAGACTATGAAATACATTATGGAATTTTTAAATGCCAGTGATGCAAATGGCCAGCATGCAAGAGAGTTTTTCTGTGCCCCTATTGGCCCCCTTGTTCTCCCACTCTTTGTGCATTTTGTATGTGCCTTTGTAACACTTACACACTGCACACTGTAAGTAGACAGGCTACACATGACATAACACAACATATTTCGTGTGTGTGAGTTAGTTTTTGGTCATTTTTTTAAAACAAATTTCAAATAGAAGGCAGGGAGTAGAACATATTCTAAATTTGGAAAACCACAAAGTACATTTAATTTTTTTTTTTGTGACTTTTGCTTGATTGTACTCCTGTGTTATATACTGTATCTGTATTTACTGGAGTCACATGCCAAATTAACACACATTCTAGATAAAGTTTTATTTCTTTTTTAATTGAAAAAGGGACAATCTTCACAAATCAACATTTAAAGAAATGTTGAATGGAAAGTCAGTGATTGTAATGAGAACATAGTGGAATTAAGTGACAGCTGATATAAACCCAAATACCATGGGTCGAACCCCCTGTTACAGCCTCTCTCTCCTCTTTCTTCTTACCTCGCGCAACCTCTGTGACATCACATGCGGAGTCAATACAACCAATGGTGTTGGGATGGGCGGGGTTTGTGTTGCCACTGAAGACGAGAGCTGCAAGAAAGTAGAGGAAGAGGAAATCAGTAGTTGTTCCTCATCTGACAACTACCGCTACTAGATGATCAGCAGCAGTTTATGAGCTATATATATATATATATATATATACTTCCTCTAGACAATATAATTAGGAGGCACGTCATACATTTTCATTGTTATGCACATGATACTCGGTTATATTTATCAATCAAGCCAGATGAAACCAAACAATTAGTTAAACTTCAAGAATGCATCAAGGACATAAAAACCTTTCCTCTTTGATAACGCTTATAGCAGGGCTGACTCAGGTGAGCCCTGAGCCCCCCCTTATTTATGCTGCTGTAGGCATAGAGTGCTGGGAGACTTCACACTGAGCCCCTCTCTCCTCCTCTCCCTCTCCATCTGCTGCCTCCATTTTAACAGCCTCTGCTGCTATTATTGTTATTGCTCTTATTATTAGAATTACTATTATTGTACTGCTACTAGTATTTTTATTAATACCATAACTACTACTTTTGCTTTACATCTCTATGTGGAACTGTACTGTGCTGCTGTGTTTTCTCTTTCCTCCTGTTCTCACTGTCTCTCACTCCACCCCTCCCTCTTTCCCTCTCTCAATCCAACCTGTCGAGGCAGATGAGCGCCCACCCAGAGCCCGGTTCTGGTTCTTGTTCTGCTCAAGGTTTCTGCCTGTTAAAAAGGAGTTTTTCCTTGCCACTGTCTCCTAGTGCTTCTCATGGTGGGAATTGTTGGGTCTCCACTTTTTCATATAGACCTGCTCTATATGAAAAAGTGCCCTGAGATAACTTTGTTATGATGGCACTATATAAATAAAGCTGAATAATCTGCCTTTCTGGTCATGTGATCACGAGGGGTAGTTAAAATGAGTTGATTGATCTGAATCAATTGATCAACTCCTATGTCTGAACCAGCAGTGTGTGTGGCAGCTTACTGTGCTGGTTGATGAGCATGCGGATGGAGATGCGGCTGATGTAGAAGCGGTCCAGGAAGTACTGGATGTTGTGGTTATTCAAGGTGTTGTGTTGGTCAAAGGCGTCTTTGTACTCGATGACTCCCTGAGCCATGGTGGGGACCACCTCATTGTGTCGGTTCCTGATGGACTCCAATACCTCCACAAACCTGGGATTGGGAGGTGGAGGAGGGTGACAGAAAGGAGAGCATTAGCTTAGAGAAAAGTAGAAAGCAAAGCAATTGTGTCCGGATCAATTACGTTTTATTCATATAGCACCATATCATAACAACATTCACTCATTCATATAGCGCAGGTCTAGACCTTTAAGTTCTGCTTTTGTTTTTATTTTTAGATAGCTGTGTTGTACTTACGTCTCGAGGACGTTCTGGTCGTCTGGGTTCCTGTCCTGAAACTCCAGGATCTCCATCAGGCTCTGGATGTACCTAAGAGATCACAAGCACAGCAGAGTCACTGACTATCCAGAACTCCTGCTGTCACAGGAAACAGTGGTTTCTGTAGCATGGTAGACACACATGTGCTCACATTAAACCCACTATAGCCCAGTAGGGTGATCAAAGGGTGATCAGGCTTTTGCTATCAGTGCCCCCACACTATGGAAAGCTTTTGGAAATGTTTGATGATTCATATTTTTGATTTGATTCCATTTGTTTTTGCTTCCTCTGTGCTCATGTTCTTTGGCCTTATTCTCATTTTATCTGCCTTGTCTGGCTTTTTTCCTTTTGTAAAGCCCTTTGTAACATTAAGAAAAGTGCTATATAAATAAAGTTCATCATTATTATTATAGTATTATTGGTACATAATATTAGGGCGAGCAAGACAGAGACACAGAGAGGGAGGAGTAGGAGGAGGAGACAGAGAAGAGAAAAAGAAAATAATAATATTACAAAACTCCAACGTGACTCTGGTTGTCGGAGATGACCTACTGACAGCAGATCGGCAGCAGCAGCCTGCTAATCAGCTATTCCACTTTGCCGTTTGTCATTACAGACTAACGGACATTCAGTAGCATGTTTTTTTTTCTGCTACAGTATACAAATCTGCTCTGTAAATCACATGTCCGGCGCTCTCCTTTAAACATATTGTAAAATATTTTGTTTTTGTTTTGATGATGATGCCTGCTGTATGTGCATTAGCTGGACAGAATGAATTAACATCAAAACAATGAGAAAAAAAAAGCTTTTTTCTCCACATCATCAAGTCAAATGTCTCCTTGCAGAACGAAGAAGTTCAAGAGTTCATGCCCATGACACCACTATTAGGATTATTTACCTTTTTTTAATTCACTTAAAGTGTCTCATTTAATTAACTGAGTACAATCTTTCAATATTACACAGTCGGTGCTTTCTTATGATTGAGGCTGGCAGTGTGACTTTGTTTGTCTCAGCAGCAAGGCTGTTGATCTGAACATGCTGTTCCTAGCACGACCAGGAAAAAAAGAAGAAAGGCGGGGGCTAGAGGAGGAACTGGGACAAAGTTCAGCCACACACACACACACACACACACAGACCCCCCACCCCCGCTCTGTAACTTGATCTCTGACTATATCAGGCCTACAATGCAGTGTTGGCCTGCTATTATAGCACTCAGATTAAAAACCTTGCAAATCTTTAGAAAAATTTAAGGTTTTGAAAGAGTTTTAAAAGTGTTTGTATGAAGGATCCAAGGACTGTCTGAACTCAAACATGAAAATCACCATGGTTGGAAAGTTACATGTACTCTTATTGTGCATTTTAAATCAGTAATTTGAATGCCATTAGTTAAACTTTAGAATATCGTTTATGAATATAAGAAGTAGAATAAGGCCTAATTCGGAATATCCAAATGCGATGTTATTTACATGACCCCGTATCACATTCAGTATATTGTCATATTTGGAATAATAGTGGAAAATGTGTGTATGTAAATGTATTCAGTAGTCCATCTCTATGTCTCACCAGCTTTGGACAAGTTGTACTGAGGGCGTGGCCAACAGCCGATCTGGCAGCAGGTTGATCTCTTTCATGATATTGGACAAACGGACAGGAAGCTCCTGACGAAGGAAGGCAAAAGATGTGCGCTCGCAGGCGCTGGTGGAACCTGGAGAAATGAAAAGAATATGATTACAATATGATTACTCCTGTCCACATGTTGAAGTGTCCTTGTGCAAGACACTGAACCCTGAGCTCCTGTTTTGGCAACTACGTCGCCATCTATGGGTGAATGAGACCAATCTGTTACCGCGCTATGTAAGTGGAGACCATTTACCATATACTAAATAAAACCCAATAAAGGATGAAACATCTTATTACTCGTTTGATAAAATAATCTTAACTCGAGGTCAGTTCAGCTTTTTATGGTGCTTTCAATTGCATCTCCTGTTCTTCATCAACAAATTTAGATGGCTCAGTTGTTATCAAGTGACCTACAGTGTGTAGTATGGTATGGCATTTCAGTCATGAGACAACAAGTGGTCGTACATGGAGGGAGATTGTAAGTGCCCCAGCGAAGACCATTTGCTGATGAAGGCCGTGAGGTGTTGTTGAACGCTCTGTGAACATTCATAACTGGACCGTGGTCGAGAACAACCTAATGAATTACTGCAATTAACAGCACAACAAAACTAATGGACTTTATCTGCATTCGGAACTGGTTTGGATGAGTATATTTTTAGTGTGTTTATTTTTTTCTGATTTTTGTATTTGTTTTTAGTTCATGGCACAATTTCAATACCTTTATCCATTATTATCATTTACTGACTTACATACCCTTTTAGCTTAGTTTGTATGGATTTTAGGGATATGAAGCATTTGAAGATACTCCAAGAAATGACATCACAATAAGCAAGAAGACCAATGTAGGCACGGTGGACCATTTCTATGGCAGAGGGTTAAAAGGATAGGTATTTTCTTACCACCTACACATCAGGTTACACTCAGCAATAACAACAGGCTGACAGCATGTAGCTTCAGTGGTAAGGTGAGACACGCAGGAAACGTTTTGTAAGAAGACTGCTCTCTCTTTCCTGATTACTGACCTCTAGAGCAACAATTACATGTATCATCAACTTCAAGGATTTTATAGATGCAACACCTATTACTTGAATGTTATTCCGGTTCGAATGAAATATGTATATAATAATACATCTGAACTGAAATTCGAACTAAACATAGTAATTACATATGATGCATTAATCAACCAATCAATAAAAAACAAACTAACGTGTTAAGACTACAATGCCAGGTTTCCGTCCGCAATGACCGTCTTTTTCTTTCACAAAATCAAACAAATCCGGGATGTGCAGGCACCTTGTAAACACACTGAGACGGCGCACTCACCGAAATCCAAGAACTGCTTCATCGACAGAGGAGACGGGGAGAACTTGGAGAAGTGATCGACGTGCTTTGGCACGTTGGCCAGCGCTGCAGCCTTCATTAAAGACCGAACAAACTTAATTTTGCTGGTCATCCTCTAAAAGATGTAAAATCCTTCTGCTGAATGACGGTTAATAATTAGGCATACGCTGGTGTTTACTGTCTGCAGCTCTGCAGATGAGACTCTTATTAGACGAGCTCAGCCAATGGGAGAGCGCGGTGGGCGCCAGCCAAGCGAGTGGGACCGCCTACTTGTACTGTAGGAAGATAGTAAACAAGTTTGCACGTGTGCTTGTGTGTGTATGACAGCGTCACATCCTGGTTACCCTGTCGGGGGGGGGGGGGGGCGGGGGGGGGGGGGGGCGGGGGGGGGCGCGGGGGGGGG
>JAVQJF010021764.1:0-27270 GCA_036023855.1 Gadopsis marmoratus
GGGCAGAGTAGAGGCGGAAAGAGAGGAGAGTGAACAGAACGACAAACCAACAACTGAGAGTGACGAACGACGAATTATTACTGAGAAATAAAACGACTTCAAGTGTGAATCCACGGTGCTTGTCGTGTCTTACTTGTGTGGGTCAGCCCGCAAACTTCACAGGGGGAAAAAAAACTTTAAGTCTGCAATCAAAACCAAAACATTACCTCTCTTGGATGTTACTGTCAGTTCTACTAATATTTTAACATTTTTGTACTGGCAGTGGCATGCTTTCATTTTATTCATGTAGTTTTTTGACAATAATTTGTTTTACTCCGCGGCCAATTTGGGTGTGTTTTTTGTGGTACAAACATGCCAATGACATATTTGACAGCAGAAAATAATTGGGGCTGCATCATGGTCACGGCCATCTCTGCTGATTTGTCGGATGATGCATGATGTTAGATAGTAGCAGAGAAAATGAGATGTCACACTTTAAATATGACTGAGGCTGGCACGCAAAAAAAAAAAATGCAATAATGTTTGATGAGCGCAGGTCACAGTGAAAAATACAGAATTGCCATAAATGTTAAGAGGCTTTTCTGTTTGCTGAGCACAGGTGACTAAATGAATCTATGACATGCAGGACAACACCTGTATGTTTTCTTGATTCAAAGCATAATGATTAATTCCATCTACATCTATTCCTTCCATTACAAACAGTCACTGTATACTCTAAGGACCACCTTCAACCTTGATGGCACCCTGAGAGGACTGAATTAATAGTTTGATCCAAATAGTCACATAGACATTTTTTGTCATGAATTAAAATTGTAGTTTGTATCGTATGTCCCAGTAAAGAAAAGGTGAACAGATAGGAGAGAGACTTGCTTTCTCTCTACGTCATTTTGTTTCACATGCCTTTATTGTTGCTTGTACAGACTACGGTTGACCTTAGTATTTAGAAAAAAATGATAGTGAAAATGCTCCACAAATGGAGTCTGACAAACATGTCCATATCACAATGACATAATCCTACAGCAGCACCTCGTGTCTTATATAATGGAGCACTGAAAATAGCACAGCAGACTGGAATGACATGAAAAACTCAACTTTGAAGTACTACATTTGCAGTAATACAAAATGCTGCAGGTATTTTTCAGCATGACTCATTGTGCCTGAAGAAAAAGCACAGAAATCTGTCTAAACAGTTCTGCAGCACGCCGACATGTGGAACACTCAAACACACGGAACTGTGTGTTGGTAGATGTCGTGTTTACAAAGAATTTTGTCATTGAGCTGAACCTTTTAAAAGGTGTACATGTAGGAACTGAAGCATCAAGTGATATGACCAGTGAGCCTAAAAATGTATTAGCATCAATTTTAACAAATGTCATGTCTTTCAAAGGAAATACAAAAGAACTGATGCCAATCTCGATGAATGAACCAGCATTCGTCAAGAGGGTGCCACAAAACCACTAGGGGTCAGGTCATTAAGGTAACAAGACCAAAAGTCTATAGACCCACTAAAGCCTGCTAAGTCCATTCATTGAATATTGAACATAATGGGCTATATATTCCTGATTTGGCAAGTCAGTGCTGTCCAAGGCCTAAAAACAAATATTCTTACAGGTAGTAGTGCAAATACAATTCCCTTCCACAGCAAATGTCTTTGAAATCCATTCATTACTTTGCAAGCTGTGTCATTATGATCCAAAACGTTGGCCAAGAGGTCATTTTGACCTGACTGCAGCATTAGATTAAAAGTGAAGCCTTAGGAATCATCCATAATAAATTTCATGGAAATCTGGCCAGTAAATATTGGTCAGATGGAAGTGACTTTGGCTTACCTTACGTCCGGCTTTAAAAGGGTAAAAAGCATGTATCTCTAAATAGGAGAATGACTAAAGTATAGATTTGCCATTAAATTTGGGATCTGAAGAAATATGAAAATGCTTCATATACCAGCAATAAATGCCACCAGGGAAAGACGGCCATGCTTAGTTACTTCAACATACAGAATTTACAGCAATAAAACACGTATCAAAGTAATATATACCAATGATTTAAAGTGCTAAATATATGAAGTTATGTAATGAAACAATTATATTTAAACAACATATTGAACACCTCTTTCTCTTATTTTCTTTTTCAGTTAGAAATGGTCACAATTTGATATGACTAGTATTTGATTATGATAATGTTTTCAACGCACTTGGCTTCCTAATTCCTCTGCAACCCAACTACATTTAATGAAGAATCAATGGATGAGATTTATTAAGCGTTAATCTTTCACTCACTGTTACACCTTGTTGGGTGAAGTGCCCTGCCTGTTATTCTGTAGTTCATTTTCATCTTTAAGGCCTTCATGGATTTACATCCTAAGTACTAGTGCTTGCTAAATCTCTGACGTGCTGTTTTGCTTGTTGCCTCCACAGCTCAAAGAACACTTGCTTGCTTTCTTGGTGAGTTTAAAGCAATTTAAAGGATATTTAAACAGACTTACTGTAATAAGAGCTTTATTTTGCTTGGTTTCACATTTACATTGCTTTGACCCCAAAAAACCCTTGGTTTGACATTGGACTGTTTTCCATTTTCTATTTCCACTCAGTTCATTCCCCCCTGTGTTGTCAATTGATTCTCAACATTGTGTGACCTTTTTAATGATCTGTATCTTTTTCCATTTTTCAATTGTTATATTTTCTTGGCCATTTGGCTTATTTTGTTCCCATCTGTATGCCATCAAGTTAATGTTATACTTACCACAGTTATTCACACCATCTGACCACGGCTATCATATTAAAATCAACCATACATTGATGCAAAAACAATGCCAAAATACAGTATTACTGCCAGATCTACTTAAGCATAAGTGGTATCACTGCATGGTCGAAAGACAGCTGCGATCACTCATAAGGTGGAGACTAACTCTCTATTAAGCTGCAAGAGCTTTGACACAGTTTTTGTGTAAGTACGTTTTTCTTGCTGTGTTCATTTTCTTTTCCACTGCTTGTGTTTGAATAATGACCGAATACAACTGTTAATTCTAGAAAGATAAAGTCGCTATCATTATGTAGTTTGCCACTAAGATACAAATGAACATAAGCAAAACTGGGTGCAAAATGACTATTTCTAGTAAGTTCACTGTGGCCATTATCCATTTCTGTAGCCTATTTAAAACAGGCTGCCTTGTTGGCAAAGTAGAATTGCAAGGCAGGTACTGTATCGCTGGTAAGCACAAAGCACGACAAGAGGCAATGGGGGTAATAATGATTAGTCTGTTCGTTTGAAATGGTGGTAACACTTTTTGAAAGCTTGATATTTTTGCTGTGTATTTTACAAATCCCCACAGACCACACAATCAAATGTTAAAACTATTTGGAAAAGGTTTAAAGCTCTTTGGTCTTTCAAAAGCTGCATAAACCTCCCCATTTTTTGGCTATGAGACACCTTATTTTGTATAATTTCATGCCTTCAATACACAATGTGTAGAGGAGATTGATGTATGGACGCTAATGGGAAAAAACTAAAACAAAGACACATTTGTATTCCCTTGCGTTAATTTCAGCGCTTCGTATCCCTGAATCCCTGAAAAACTGTCAAGGATGTAAAGTCACTGGGACAATGACAAATGTAGGACATCTGATTCATTTTGAAACATGGGAGGGTGTTATGGGAAAAGATCATTGAAAGCAGCACAGTTACAGGGCAGAGCATCCCCAGTAGGCCCATCCCATTGTCACCGCTGGGCAGTGGCTCCACCACCACACCTGTTTCTCCACTACAGAACGGTAGCCTCCTAACCTTGCCCACACAGCCTTAATCTTCCAAATGCTGCTTGAGCATTTGAATTTCTGCACATCAATCTCAGGGCCCCGTCCTGCCTTGATTAATGGTCCTCATCTATCACGGCACCATGTGGCGCACAGGCCTTGCCCCGCCAGACAGCTTTGCTTTAGAATAATGGGTGCACTCCATCCCAGTCCCTACCATGCAATGATTGTGCATCTTTGTGGTCTATCTGTCAAGCCCCTCTGTCAAAATAGACAACAGGGGACAGTGCATGTAGAATCAGGACGAGGGAGGCAATGCGGCATGACACTTACATACAGTATGTAACAGAATGCCTTTCATTGTGGCTAGCTGTGCTGACTGATAAACACAGATATATTTTCTCACAAACGACGCCATCTCTCTCATTCTGTCACACATGGGAGCATGAAGCCTTGGAGACATTCTGTCTGCCATAAATAACGTTGGCAGGGAAAGCAAAGCCACTAATGGTGACTCCAGGTTCAATTCATGTATGGCCGCTTTCTTGCTTCTCAAATATCCCACGCGTACATGCTGAATTATACATGTGCCCAAACTCGCTCTCTTATGAACGTGGAAGGTGGCTGAATAGTTCCTTTCCAACCAGCCAGAAGCTTACTGCAAGGACACCATCACAGTGGTTTAAAGGTACTTCCCTCTGTTTAGGAAACGCTTGTTTTCGTCAATATTCCAAAAATAATTAGCTGCAATTATGTCTGCCTCTCACCAAAGCAATTACATACCACATGATCAAGCCCCTTATATGGGCACACCAGTATTCTGTGGAGTCAAGTGCTATTCATGCTTTTAAACAAGCCATTCATCACTGTCATATGAATATTCCTCACTGTTGATGGCGCTTTTGTGTGTCTTATTACAGGCAGACAGGAGAACAAAAACTCTTAGTCCCTATGGAAAACACACAGACCAGGCAGAAATGTGTCTTTCTTTAATTGAGAACTCGTTCATAACAGCAATAATTAAAGCAGCATCATATTGCAGCGTTTTGCATGGCAAAGGAACATGCGTGACCACAGTTACGCGTCAGATATAACCAGTACATCTTGGTTGCTTGATATTCTCTGGCATTGTTGTTTTAAATGTCGCAATCCTATTACATTGTCCACTGGGATCAGTGCCGGTATTTGAGAGTATTATGTTGCTGCCTGTTGCTGACATTTCGACTGGCTGGATATTGCTGCTGCATTCCCCAAACATCATCCACTGGTCCACTGCTCATGTCAGTCTGTTCCAGGCGTGAAAATGGTTTCCCCCACTCCTCACAGAAGATCATAGGACAAACTGGGAAGGAGTGGAAATAGAAGGAAGTTAAAATGCCCTTAAAGACTTTACAGTGGGGGCGGGGGCGGCGGGGTGTTCTTGATACATAACGTGAACACATGAACCGTTCTTTTTTGGGAATCTTATGCAGTTGTTTTCCAAACTATGCTCAGAGGAAAATTCATTATAAGGGGATTAGTTTCATGATGGTTTATACAGGCTTTTACCAACAAAGTGGTGAAATAGTCATATGTGTTGGCAGACCAGTCCTCTGACCTAAACGACAAAATACGTCATTTGTCAATGACTCCCAAAAACGACATACTGTATATAGGCGTAACGGATCTTCGCTGTCATGGTAACAAAAGTAAACATGTGGTTAACATTGTGAAATGGTGGCTTAGTTATTTTTAGGCACCAAAACTACTCATTCAGCTTTAGGGGCAGATCATGGTTTGTGTTGAAATAAGTATGTTAGTTACGTAAGTTAATTAGTGAAAATAATTCAACAGTGACTTTTGGTTTCACACGGGACACAAACAACAGTCTCCTGGGGGGAAAATCCTGTGTTATTTGAATCATCCATCAACCACAACCTCCTCCCACTACGGACTCTGTAGTTCTTTATAGGTCGCTGCAATAAACATAAATATGGGTCACAATAAGCTCCTTGCACAGACCACCTATACGCTCATATTTTTGGGGAGGACAGTCTTTTTTAGACACAACTGGCATATTTTAGGTCTGTGAAGCAGAATCAGATTATAAAGTGTATGTGTTTGAAATCTTAACAAATTGAAAAGGATGAAAGGATTTCAGAAAGGGACATTTTTTTTAAAATAATTAACTAGTTTGCCGTTACTGAACCACATACAAAAATTAAAGTCACGTATAGACTTTGAGAAGGGGTAAGGAAAAAACTGAAGCCCTGTTTCACCTTCTAAATTTGTTAAATTTCCTGCTGGGGAAGACAGACTATTTTGATAAGGCTGCAGCTGCATACCTTTATACAACATTGAGAATAAATACCCATATTAATATTCCTCATACATACTGTACGTGTCAGTATGTTTTTCTATCACCTTCTTGGACACTAAATTTGATTCTAAAAATATGTGAATACACATTGGGTGTCATGTGGTTAAGAATACCTAACCAATGATTTAGCCTTTTTAAAACAGAAAAGAGCATAACAAGTTTTATACACATATCACAAATTCTGCACTGCTTTGGCGAATGGAAAGTCACTGAAATACTTTTATGTGTGCGGTCTAAAAAAATAAATAAATATCACTGTGCATCTGGATGTTTAAGTTTCCAGCCACGCCTTGTGTCTTGCCTGTATGAAACTGGGGCCACAAGAGTCAAGAGAGAATATGGTGACCCACATACAGGTAGGCTCCGGGCTCACTAGTACTGTCATATTCCTGTCTTAGAACAAAATCAACAGATTTAGTGTGTCTCAGACAGAAATGTTCTCATTATCCCATTCTTTTTTTCTTTAATGAAATCAATGTGTGGGGAGAGGGATTGTTGACAATTGAAGTTCTGTATGTTAAAAACATGCAGAGAGTTTGTTTTTCAACAATTAATTAATATAAAATTGAAAATTGCATGCAAGTATAATTGAAATTTGGACGACACAGTCAAACACTGTTGTGCATACCTCAGTCAAATTCTCTGACTTGTTTTATGTCCCTCGTGGTTTTCCTTTAAACAGCTTTTGTAAAAGTGACAGGATTAATGAGCATGGACTTGCCGTCATGGACCAAAGATGAATACAAAATTCCGTCCAGCTGCCAGTGTGGGCCCTATTTTGTTTTTATACAAAATTCAGTAGTGTTGTGGGCCATGTGTGTTTTGTGTGAGCCATTCTACATAACAAAATAATGAACAGGACAGATAGCAGGCATATACTGGATGAGCAAGAACAAACATGGAGCAGCCTGTACAGCTCAGCAAGGTTTTAGAAAGGAGGCAAGTGACTGATCCTATCTCAGTATCATCTATAGATATTGCAGCGGGGACAGAGGATATCCGTGAGTGAGTCAATGGATGACTGAAGAAAAAAAAAATTAATTATTATGAAGGTATGTGAATATGAATGGGATCTTGATGCACGCAGTGCCGTCTGTCCGAAAATTCCTGTTTTAGACTGCCACACTGCCTCAATGAAGAGCCTTATTCGCAATTTTTCTCTCTGCATCTAAGGTAGTGCAGAAATTATAAAGCACTTTAAGTGAACTGCAGACAATACTGCACCACAAAGCCTAACGCCACGAAAAATACGCTGTAAATGTTACTAGGCGAAGAGAAATATCACTCTCATGGCTGCTTGATTGTAGTGGGATTACATGTCTGATGATGCCTTCCGAGGTCTCATAATATATTTTTTTCCACAGCTGGCTGGATTAACTTTGTGATGTCAGTGACAAATGTAGACAGAGCATACAGAGGATGTTACAGAGGATAATGTTACAGCTTTCAGGGAGCAGTAAAGCTACTGCTAGCTACCTAAGCATTGCCTGTCAGTCAGCATATACAGTGAGGCTGGCAGGTATTTTATAATGTGATTGCTAGTTTCTCAATGCTTAATGTTATCGTTAGTTACCATACTCTGGGTATTTTCTTTTCAATGCCAGTTCCACCATCCTCTTTCCCCTGGATAGTGCCATCTCAAACAGATTTGCTGTGTTAGGTTTATGGGTATAGAGTGCCAAATCAGTAACTTCACTTACTGCCATAGTTTTGGGTCTGATTTCTTTGACCTTGTTGTTTCTCACAGCTAAGATAAAGACTGTCAGGTCATGTGACACCATTATACGTTCTATTGTATAGAATATAAACCACTTAGCACTGACTGCATCTTGACTGATGCTTCTGTTGGAAATATGTACTGACATCTTGCTGCGCGATTGCAAGACGGGGATATACACCAATATACAAGAGGACGAGAGGCTGCTGTTGATCTTTGTCACCTTGCCTCTGTGTCCCCTCTTTCTTTTTTCATGATAATCATCAATGGCCTACACTAAATAACACCAGTAAACTTGGCTGATGCCTTGTGTTTGTTTCACACTGCTGTTATTGAAGGTTATAGGTTGCGACCCTGGCTCTGGGGCGCCCTCCAAATATGTCTACAGTTATACACATTGATATTTACACCAGAACTGTTTCAGCCAATCAGGACAAACCCACCACCTCCTACCAATGTGGGCTGTAAAAATGGTTGTACCTCGGCCAGCATCCGTACAGCTAGGTGACACGGTAAAGGTTAAAGGTTGCCCTGTTAGAATTCTGCCTGCATCACAGACATATGGTTACAATACGTAGCCATTATTCTAATTTCCAAAGGCTTTTCCTTCTAACAGACTACCGGTTTAAGGGGGAAAACAAAATGCCTCCACTCATTGTAATGATGCAATGATGAACTGAACACACAGCTGCACTGTAAGACAATTAAACAATTTGGGACACCTAATAGGACAGTTCCACAACAATACTATACCTATATGTAAGAACTAGTTCCTACTAGATAAACAGTCCTATATTAGAATACTTAATATGTTACCACTTTAGAGAAGCAGAACTCACAGATGTAGTTACCATAGCAAAATGTAACATAAGGAGAATCGTCTACTACAAAAGGCAAACATTTTTGTTTTACTTTAAACTCTTTATTTCTGTGATCACATAACTCTGTCGAAGTAGAGGGAAAGAAAAGGAGGTATTAAGTAATCAGTAACTTTTACTGCCTCAGTAACTGAATAACAATCCGTGTGCATCTAAAAAGGCACACATGGCCATGGTGCAAAACTAAAGTGGGCAAGATCTGGGCCAATGATCGTGCTTCTGTGATTGTTGGAGAAGTGTTTGGCCCCGTTTCATGTTCCTGTCGTGGAACTTGCCATCCTCTTTTACCTACTTGTATGTTTGTGTTTTCCAAGTTATGTTTGAAAAGCGTAGTTGTAGGGGACAGCAGTTTAGCCACACAGGTTGCAACGTTTTCTTCATTCACCTTGATCATCAGAGGGTTTATTCATGAGACATCACTGAACCTCTGTCATCGCTCTGTACCTGGGTCAGTATCACAACACCTGCCGTCACAGCCTTGGCTTCCTGCACTGATGTGGCTGCTGCCATGTTCACAGGGAGGAACAGACGAGGAGGCAGAATGGGACGACAAAGTCTTTCTTCTGCACATTACTCTGTTTTGGGATGTCAGAGGATTAGGTGAAAGATGCAGGCCATCATGTCATATACAGCAAGGATGGCTGAGGAGGAGGAGGCAGAGCAGGTGGGTCATTGTTAAGTGTAAAGAAACACTGCATTTTTCCACTCTTAGACGTGGGGCAGATCTTTGCAGCCTTTTCAGATCAATAGAGGTGCTGTCAGTTCAGGATCCAACAACTTTCAGCTGCTTTAACTAATGGCTGGAATTAGTTGTTGTTTTTCTTTTGCATTTTTCCCCCAATAGAGTTAATGAATTCAGTGGAGCATGTCATGGTTTTTCCACTATAGCTGTATTTCTGTTTTTAGAATGGTATAGGATGGGCAGCAAACACTTGAGGATTTGTCTGTGATTGAAATCATGATGTTGACACTCAACATCCATTTTGAGTCCCATGGAGTAATTTTGACGATGGCACATAGGCATGAACATAAACCGACATGAATCGCACTGCAGAGACGAAGGGCACGTGTCCTTCTCAAATGCATAAAATATAGCATTACTCCAAAAACGTTAACAAATATTTCAGTGTTGTATTCACATTTAATTAACTGAATGCTTCTAAGGTGATGATGACAGATTCATACATCTCTCTGTATGGATTGGCCATTTTATTGTCCAAAAATTACATCTAATAAAATAGCCCGTCAGCCCTACAAGGCCAGTATTTGCAACCAAATAGCCAGCTACAAAAAATTAAGTAAAAGAAACTATTAAAAATAAATTAAGTTGTTTTTATTTTTATATTCAGCTCGTGATAGTGCAAGAAGGCTGTCTTTAGCTGAGTAGTGAAACCCCCTTGGATTCCCTGGAGTGGTCCTGGCTGTAAATTCAGTGTGGAAATGGGTGCAGATAAAGCTCTATTAGTCAAGGCTTCAGCAGCTATGTAGTGTGCGTGCTCTTCCCCCTCTCTGCATCTTTACTTCTCCCCTAACTCATACGCGTAAGAGGAATGAAATGAAGGTAAAACATACAGAAATGTGCATATTGCACATTGCTGTTCTGAAAAAGGTTTATTTCAGAGACACCTCCAAGGATGCAAGCACCTTGTTTTTTCTATATTGCCATCAGTAATGTAAACAAGCCTTTGCCTTATCTGTAAATATTTTACATAAATAAATATACTGTATCATAGTACCTTTATCATAGTAACGTCTTTCATCGTTGTGCCTGCTTTCCAACATCTCTTCATTCAAAGTAAAGCATTGCAAATATCAATTCCGCCTGGTACTTAACACTACTGTATGTTCCATGTGGTACTCAATCACCCTATAGGATTTTTTCTATGATATGTATCCTTGTCATGAGTTTTTTTATGACTGCGCTGTCTTTTAAGTTTTGAATTTTCCAAATCGTCATGTACAAAATTCTAAATTTTAGAGGAAACACTGAAAAATAAAGCACTTTAATTGACCGTAAGCTTCATTAAGTGTTGTATCAAACATCAGAAATACCTGCTGTGTAGTATGAATGAAATAACTAATAACGCCTCAAATGATTTCATCCTGTGACCGATAGATGTCATAGAAATGATCAGTTCAGTTAATTTGTTTTCTCATTCCATTCGATAACCAAGCAGCAGCTGTGACAGGTAAAAGTCGTTGCAAACAGAAATAGTTTTTGCTATAGGTCTTAAAAATTTACTTTCTGTTGGTCTGAAAAATAATATGACATCCACAGCTAAAAGAGACAAATCACATTTGATACATAAACTAAAAAAAACAGACAAGTGTAATGTAATTACTGCATTAGCATTAGGAGACGCCTGTGACGGCAGAAATGTGAAATTTGTGCTCAAGTCCTCTGGACCTTTATGTTTGGAGTATGGTGTTTTACAAAATCACATGCTCCTACACGGGTGACAGAACATACCCTCTGGCACACTTTACAATTTTCCATGTATTTATTCTCTCCCACACAGAAGCCGCAAATATTTAGCTTCCCATTCTTCGTGATACTTTTGCAAACTCTTGCGTTTGACAGGGGGGCTTGAAGAGGAGGCAGAGGCCATTTTAAAATCTGAGTCCGACTCCCACTGCCTGCCAGCAACTCCTTAGCATGGCAAAACCCTATCCACACACACACAAAGATTGTGAGATAGAAAACTAAGTACAGAGACCTAACCGCCTGCTTTTGTCATGACATTTGCTTTCTATTAGTCACATTGTACAAATTAATTGATTTCAGATTTTTTTTCTTATTTCTGTAATGTAAGTTGGGAAATATGGAAGGAATCTCAGCATTGATTCAAAGCAGAAAAATGTTTTGCACTTGATTAAAGCTTCCTTATGTGGGATCCTATTTATAGTAGGGTTGAGCTACATGATCATGATTGTACACGCAAATGTAAAAAAATAAAACAATCAGTGATTCAGACCGTAAAAATGCAATGTTGTATATTTACACAGTTAAGTATGTGTATGCCTCGCATCTGTACCTACAGGATAATAATACACTTGCATCGGGAGACAGAAAACGAGAGGGGAACATCAAAGGGAATGCAGACTGGCTTCACACAGCCCTGCATGTTTAAAACGCATGCATAATACAATACCAGTAGCCTGAAAAAAGATTGTAGGAGAATGTTCAGGGTCAGGTTCAACACAAAACAGCATTAGATGGTATTGCATCCTTTAGTGATGTTGGTGCAATCTTTCTGTGTGTGTGTGTGTGTGTGTCTCTTCATGCTTCATATTTTAGTAGATATAATCGTGACAGGAGACGAGTCTTTATTTAATTTTGACTCAATTGCTCATTGATTTTGCTTTACTGCATAACACAGTAGTTCCTTGGAAACAGAAACCCTCTCTGGCACTGCTTATTTGATAAGTGACAGAAAGTTTGAAAATGGACAAGAAGAGGGTACATGCAACGAAATTTCATTCTGTATACACTTGTGTAAAATTGAATGACAATAATAAAGTCAAAGTCATACAGGTCACGACAGAGATGCCGCTTAAAGAAGATATTCTAGAAACGCAAAAACACCCAACGATCGTCTTTCTAATGTTGACATATAAGAACAAAATCTGCAATTTATGTAACGTTAGACTACGAAAACACAGTTACACACAGTAATCTTAATGATTTAATCGTGACAATGCTACCTTCCACTATGGAAACAGAGCTTGTAAGGAGAAACTCTGAACAAAACAAAAAAGAAAAGAAATCCAACTAGGATTATGACATTGTTCACAAAAATACGCTCAGTTTCCTCAGCCAGCTTGGCCTAAATAGATATCTAACAGAGAATTCATAATCTGCATTGTCTTCTTTAACAGTCAATTTGTAATTAGTTCTTGCAGTTGGATCGGCCAGGTGTCACAGCTGATGTAGTATGCAGTAATGTATGGAGTACGACCCATCTTATTCCTCTGTTGTTTAAGTACTGCGTACAGTGTTATTTTAGCAGCAAAAGTAGACAGAGGCCAGCAGAGTCTCTGACTCTATCGTCTTTCCACTCAGCTGACAGGCTGCCCAACAGAGACAGAATCATATTGCTGGTATCGTCTGTCAGAAGCATGAGTTGTGTATGATTATTGTAGTAATGCTTTTTTCTTTTTCTTTTTCAGAAAGCTGCAAATAGCAATCTAGAAACAGAAATAGAAAAAAACGCAAATAGTAGTATAGATAAAGAATGTGACCCCCTATATTGCTGCTGGCTTTTGTAAATTAAAGCATAAGGAAAAGTCACTATAACAGTAGCAGAGACTGGGGTATCTTAATTATCCCACAGCAGCAGATTACTTTAGGATACGTATAAACAAAGTGCAGTGTAGACCATATTGTCTCTGCTTAATTCAATTCCCTACTTGATTGAAAAAATGCACAATCATTGTGAGATTTGTGAAGTGGTTGAATTGTTTCTCTTTGCTAGTTTCCACAGTGTTGAGTCACATGCATTATCTGAGGATACAATGTACTTTTTACAGCTAAATATTTCATTTAATGATGATTTGAAATGTGTGATATGCTGAATGCAGACCTCATCAAGTAAAAGCTCCTTGTAAATTCCTTGTAAATGAATGCAGTATCTGTGATCTGAGGACTGCAACCGTGATTAGTAAAGTGGTTGCCTATTCATCTGTACTGCAATAATGTGTGACACCGGTGGAGGTTCCTGGTGAATCACTGGACAACTGGCCCCAATCCAAATGCGGACCCTGCATATATTATCATCACTGTGCTTACTCCTGATCCTGTGGGCCATGCTGGTTGCCTCATGTCTGAGCACAGGCAAGGTGACATTAGCTTGCTCTTGCTGCTCGGGCCCTTATGGACCCCTGTGACACAATCTTTTTTTGTATTTTCTGCTTGAGTTGCAGTGAATCGTATGGATTTTCTCTCTTTCAGCTCTGAGGTTGACCACCCTGGTACAACTAAACTTCAGATTGGTGTCTCCATAGTAGTGTTTGTATCACCTATTTCTTACCTCTTTTACATAAATGTTTACTCTGTGTAATCTAGCGTATGTATGTGCATTTTACAACAAAGGATATACATTAAGGTTTTTATATTGGAGTTTTTGTGACTAAATTAAAGATTCAAGTTATTCTTTGTTGAGAAAAGGTCATTTTTAATGCAGGAACATTTCAATTTTCAGAGGTCAGTGCCATAAAACAGCAATTCATGAAACAAAAGAAAGTTTAGCCTTATTGTTCTCTCTATTTGGCTCTTCAAAACAACATTTCAATGATGTAAATCTTTTCATGCTTGCTGTGGAACTTTAACATTTGTGAAAGTTACCCCCCCCTCAATAGGGTTGACCTGGAAAACACTGCCAGCCAAACTCATTTGAACAACATCAATGAAGGTGACCCCTGAACAGCAGGGCGCATGCTGCAGTGGCAATGCTTCAACGCTGTTTAACTGAAAATCAGATGATCGTGCTTTATTCTCATTGAATTCTTCTGTCAAAGAGCCATTTTGGACATAAAGTTGTGGGTAATGTTGCAATTAGTGATGTGTTCTGCATTTAATTTTCCCTAAAATGAGGTTCTGTCAGAGCAAAGGCTATATGAGAGCCAGGGAGTGTGTAGGCCAATGCAAGAAGAAATCACTTTGGCCATGATTTGAATTGATGAGGAGAAAGACATTTACCACTCCTTCGCTGCAATCTAAAAGCTGCTGTTCACCTTTATAATCAAATGCAATTCGATTATAACATACCTTCACATACTAAGTTATTTATTGGAAATTATTTGTCTTCCACATCATTTATAAAGTTACTGTTAATGACTCTTTTGTAATTGCTATTGTTGGATATTACATAATCGCCTCCTGTGCCCTATTCACAACCCGACAACGACAAACCTCTAGCAGTGCCTTCGCTGTATATATGGCAAACAAATGGATGAGAGTGGCGCCGCACTCTATCCCTCTATCCATCACTATTTATAGCCCAAACAATTAAGCTGAGAAGACCTTCATTAGCCTGCTGCTATTCAGCGGGACCCTGAGTCGCCTTGCCAGCCAGCCAAACAGGTGTTCTTTAATAATCACTGCTGAATTGCCAGCAACACTGGTTTGCGATTTTCCCCCCATATGTTTCAAGCTGTTAGCAGTCCTCTGTTGAGAAATGAATGACTTTCTAAGCCTCATTACAATATCTTACAGTACTTACACGTGTCTGTTGGCTGGCAGTCTGACCCTAATATAAGACAAACTGTCAATAGTTGTGTCGACATTCAGCCACAATACCAAAATAACACACATCACAGTATTTATTGTCTGTAGAAGTTATTAGAAGTTATTACTACGTGAGCAGTAATATAATCAAAGTATAAATTGATTGTTACACCTATACTCCTACTGAAACAACACCTATGTTTTGCCCTCTTTTGCCCTGGTTTACTTTCCTTTGAAGGAGGAACATACAGTAAGTTTTAATGAGGATGTTCCTGCTGTGCTGACATGCTGTAGTAAGACATTTTGCAATTTAAGTACATATTGACTAGGAGCAACATGAATTACAACTAGAACATACAGTATATGGCTGTTTTAAACTTTGCATATGAGATTGTCCACTGTGGGCTGTGACAAAAGCCAGATGATGAGAGTCTGCCAGAGGTTTTGTAAATACTGCAGTGGCATGCCACCACTCGGTCCAATTAGGCTCCAGTTCATTTGTTATCTCATCAAGCAGTGATAAAATATAATCACTATGGGTTGTACATTCAGGGGCCGGTTTTGGTTTGGTAATCTTAATTTTTCATCCTACCATAACTGCCCATGCATGCAATGTGATATGAAGTATGAAAGCCCTTAAAAGCAAAATGTATACATAAAAAATATGACCAAAGTGACTTTGGTCATGATTTGAATTGCAGTATTTTCGTATTCTCATAATTGTGTAACTAGTTGTGTAACTAGTTGTTTAAAGCCACAAAACAGCTAATATGACCACAACAATTCACCACACTGATGCAGAATGCTATATATGAACATCATTTGTATTGTGTCCATGGCAACATTTTTGGGATGCTGTAAATTCTTGGTTTCTATATATCTGTGCTTCAGTTCTTTGTACCCACTGGACTATAGCACCATTTTCTTCTAGAAGCTGGTCTGGACTCTGCTCCTTGCCCATTAGGAAGCTGCCAGCTGCTTTTAAAGGGGATGAGAGGAGTTAATGTAATTGGACACCATGAAAGCCTGCCCCAACTTTATCTGCTGATAATATATTCCTCCCACTAACAATGTATTTGTCCTGCTTCAGCCCCTTTTCCAGATTGTACTGCACTGTGCCAGGATTGTGCTTAACATTGGTTACCAAAATTAGATGGCCACATCCACTTCTCCTGTGAGTTTGTGCTAGTGACCAATGACCCTATGCAATAATAAATGTATTGTCACATATTTCAACTAGCACTCTTTCTACAAAGTCTCCTTTTCCACTACTTGGTAGATTTGTAATAGATTGAGTATTAGTCATGTATGTAGGTAAACCACTTTTAAGATGTTAGTTCCTATGCCAACCAGTAGACAATGAATTAGCTTTACACTAATTATCTCTAAAATAATAAAATTGCAATATGTAAGCCCTGTTAGATGTGTCTTTCTATTTAATCAAGGAGAAATTATGCCATACGTAATTCTGATGGCCTCGCTCCAACTAGGCACATCTCATCTTGCTTATTCTAGCTGTCCTAAAACACTCATCAAGTAAGCTTGTTGTATTGTATTGCCATGGGAAGCTAAATTTATCTAAATGTATATGATTCCCAGGCGTGCTTTAGCGCTTATCATATCCAGAGAGTCTGTGTGTATCACCTACTGTCAAAAGATAAATAAAATTGTAGTTTGGAGTATCTGATGACACATTGTTGATAGGAAATACAAAAACAAAATAGTTTCAGTGATGTTGAATGAACATTATGGCCCTACAATTTAGATATCAATGATAAATCACACTGCTTTTTATCTTTTTATTTAATTATCCAATAATGTATACATTTTTCTTTTGCAAATGCAATAAAAAACTCCACCTTTCCCACTGTGTATTTCTCTGTCATTTTACAAATATCTTTAACATCAGGGAACAAGACGTTAGTGATTTCTCCCACTACGATAGCATGGTATTTCCATTCATTTAGTCACTATCTACCTGCAGCATTGCACCAATTTAAATAGAGCTGCCAGTTTGCAGACTCGGTGTAATTATGATGAAATACTAATTAGGGCAGACCTGACCTGTGCTGACATGCCCACGCTTTCAAATGTCTACTCCAGATGGCAGCAGGTACAAAGGATGCTTGGGGAAGAGACCCATTTCAGTTTTGTCAGCATTAACATAGGGGGGACCCGTCCTACTAGGTTAAGATTCTAAACATGTCTAATTTGGTTTACATTTTAAGTGAACACTCTGGCCAATGTGTGAAAAGATATGTCTGTCGTATAGAACTGAGTTAGAGGGCTCCAGCAGAATTGGGACTCAACAGAAATACAACGGTTGTTGTATATATTTTTACCCCATGAGAATGGCAGAAGATGATCATCATAAATTGTGACAGGAAGGTATCACTTTACTGTTATTAATGTGTCATCTGGTAAACTGAATGATCTACTGCTAACAAATCCTCCAACGTAGACAACACAATGCATTGTTTGATATTGCCATCAAAAACATCTACTGGATGCAGGGCAGACATGCGGAGCCACTCAGGAGGGCGACCAGGAGGCCGGCAACATAGAAAGAGCCGCTCTGGAAGCCAATCCCAAACGCAGACAGCACACGCAGACTGGAGCAGTGCAATGGTTTACTGAACACAAGATTAGCTTATGTGAGACACAGGTAGTCAGGCAGGAAGACAGGTACAGTAAGTCCACGTCCGAAGGTAGAAGCACAGGGAACACAGAAAAGGCAAGACAGGAACATGGAAACTAAGCACATGGCAAGCAGTATGAATCGACAAAATCGATATAACACACATGCTGTATGCAGCAAGTATGCTGAACCTCAACCAGGCTCTTTAACTTTGTGCACCTATATACCAAATGTAATGAGATAGAATATGACATTACAGGAGTTGTCAGTGTGGTTTCAATGAGACTTCTATCTCAGGGTCCACGATTCTCAGAGAAACATATCAGTGCATAAAGGTTACATTTTCTCATTTTCGACTGCCTTTTGCAGCGACAGAGGCATTCAAAGCTTCCAGTTTAAGCTCCCCAAACTTCTCTGCACCTGTTCCACACTACATCTGCCAAGCTGGCAAGGGCAAAATCATCATCAGCAAAGGAAAGAAAAGGGAAGTGAAGAGGTCAGTTCTTTCTTTCGCTCTGTCTGTCTCCAGCTCCCTGACAGCCTGCGATACCTGCCACTTTACTGTTTGCCAGGGGAGAGTGTAGTGCATAGATAAGCACGGCAATGCACACAGAAACATCCACAAGTCTTGGTCTGAGGAGACAGTTACTGGATGAATTGCACATCTCGTGAAACTCTGGTCAAAAGCCTGCTGAGTGATTTCTTTACACATCCTAACCACAGTTCCACAATTTGTCATATTATCAATTTGATACTTTAGAATGAAGATATCACTGTAAACAAAGACGCAAGAACTCACACACTTGGGCATACATTGATCTACATACACACTTGAGCACACATCTTGTGTTTGTAATAATTCAGGATTATTACAACTCTTGTCAAATTTTTGGAGTAGCCATTTAGGTTGTCATCATTCCTACTGGGTCGAAAAGAAGACAGATGAGGTACGAAACATCTGCGGTGAGACAATAATACATGCTTTCAACTACAGCTGCAACTAATGATTATGTTCATTATTGATCTGCCAATTATTTTACCAATTAATCGCTTGGTTTAAAAGATACCCAGAGTACTGAAAAATGCTTCTCTCAATTTAACAGAGCCCAAGATGACTTTATTAAATTGCTTGTTTTGTCCATCAAACATTCCGAGACCCAAATAAAATACTTTTACAATGATATAAAGTGAAGAAAAGCAACACAGCATCACACTGCGAAGGCTGAACATATGGATTGTAATTGGTCTTCTTTTCTTGTTGTTGGCAAGTATTGTCTGTCGATTGACTAATTGATGACTCAACTAATTATTTATCAGCTTTATTTCAAACAAGCCACTAGGTTAAACACACAAAATAAAAAGAGAAAAAAACTTGGGAAACTAGAATGGCAAGCAATGAAGTTACTATTCAAACTGTAAAATCTACAGACTGACTTCCTCTTCAGCTTTGACCTACTGAACCCATCATAGTTGTGGGTCTAATTGGGGATTTTTTTTGTATTGTGTACTTTCAGTTTTACCTCCAAAAAAAGTGTTTCAGATAATATTGTTTATATAACATGTCTGACCACTCGTGATTTGTGGCCTTAATAAAAAAAGAGAGAATTTAAATACTTGAGATAGGTCTGCATAAATGACTTAAAGCAAAAACAGCTTTTGATCTGTTATTGCAGCAAATGTATTATGTATAAAGTACTTGGTTTGTAGTTCAGTGTTGTAACATGAGTACACATCAGTAAATTTAGGTAAAAGCCAGCTGTGGCTCACTCTAGAGGTCCACCAGTGTGCTCCTGTTTCTCAATTGTTTTTGATGCTGTTCCTATTGTTTTCCATGCTCAATAATATATGGCACATATGCTTGCCACTGAGACTAATGTTTTGGTGTGGGATTTGTGCTGGATTAAGCTTCAAAAGAATGGCTGACAGTCTATTGTTCAATGCTGGCATGCTCAGTTTCCCATAGGGCTGCTGGTTTAGTGCAGTTTGGGTTTTGTAAGAAGAAAATGGAACCGATATTATGCAATCTAGTATTATTCTGCCTTTGTGTGTAGAGTATGCAGTTGGAAGCATACGGCCTGATGGCTAAACAGTGCAAACTGAGAATAAGAACTCATGCGTGATGATTGAAATATTGTGCTGCACTGCCACAATCATTCATGTATTCAGTTCAGGCAGATGTAGTGTTTACCACAATGACATGCGACATGCATACTTTTAAAAAAGAAGTGGTGCGTGAATGAATCGAATTTTGCTCACTTTTCTTGATGGAAGGACCTTATCAATTGAAGTAATTGAAGTATGTTTGCTCTGATTTTGATGATGCATATAATTTCATTATGCATGGGTGAATGCTTTTTCTAATATCTTAATCAGCAGCAATTACCAGCCTTTCATCATCACCTCGCTGCTTCAAGAATCACAAGTGGCATCAAGGGTTGTGCACACGTGGCTCATCACCACATGCTTTCTCAGGGGTGTAGTGCTTGTCCAGCATCTCAGAGGCCCTGATTGCATAAAAACAGATGATGGTGTAATCTAAATGTGTGTGCAATGCTCCCACTTATCTCAACAGGCATGTGGGTGACAGAGGAGTGTGATTGCGGTAAATAGAAACCACCCACCACCTCTATGCCAGTCCTCTAGGACACAGGCCACCAGTGCATGGTGTACTCGATTCTCAATCTGTTTAGTACTTGGCAATTACGGTAATGTGTAATTATAGTTGATACAGTTAGAGGTTAGACGAGGCTGAACAAGAGGCAGGGACCTGTGATTGACATCGAGTTGCTATGGATCACATGACTTTTTCATGAAGCTAATAAGACAGAAAAGAGGGATATATCTTTCCAGCATAGACAATGTTCATCTCTCTAGGGGAAAAGCAGGTTTTTTATTTTGCAACCTGAGCAGTAAATCTCTCACACAGACGTCCATGCATAAGTGCTCAACAATTTGCCTTTTACCACCAAGTTCAATACATATCCCATGCCTAGTGTTGCATATAGTGATAATATTTAACGTGCTAAACAGCCGGAGATATCCAGATACACTTTGATCGCTTCTATATTGATGTATATGTGTTTTCACGACCGCTCCACTATGCACAGCTCTGACAGTGTGGGAATTCAATTCAACAAGCTCTGTACAGCCACAAACAGCACAGAAGGACAAGCCAAATGTCTGTTTTCTCCACACATCTGGACATCACTGTTCAACACAAGCTCTCACACCCGAAGTATTGAATTATGCTGATGTCCAAAAGGGGTAGATCATGTCATTCCTGACAGATAGCATGATTACTCTCACAGAAAGGAACTGTAGCTTAGCAACAGAATTACAATGAGTCAGTCTTGGTGGAGAAGCCTTACCATGCATCAGTTAACCTGTCAGTTTCATGTTAATGTGACTGTAAGGCATCAATCCCTGCAGCCCTGGCTGCAACTAACAGTTGTTGAAAGAAAAGGAAAATAGAAATAATTAAAAAAAAATAGAAATAATTATATTAATAACAATCTGGCGGGAGAACACATGATGAAATCTGACAGGTGATGCATTTTCATATTTATTCTGTAACATAAACCTTGTCCAATGTCAGTTCTTGTGAGGTCAGTGGGTAATAAATGCCTGGCTTTGAATAGATAACAACACTCAGACTACACATTGTTTTACATTAATATCTGAGTTGTTCATGCAGTAAGCAGGTAATGATATTCGGCAGGTGCCTGTTCAACAGCCAGACAACGTGTGTATGAAAGTTGAAAACTTCTTTTGCTCACCAGTGTGTCTCACATCTTAGTCCCGGGCGTCCTTCAGGAGGAATGCACAAGATTCACCAGCAGCGGAACTGAGGCAAAAGAGAAGTTTGTAGCTGTTTTCTTCTTCTTATAGAACAAATTGACTTCTGTTTTTCTTGTCTTTTGTTTTCTCCCCACATTGACCAAAAAAACTCAATAGCCATACAGGAAAGGAAAAAAGAAAAGCTGAGGCCTATTTGGAGCACAAGTTCTCATACGTACTTCTCAATGCCAATAACTCCACTGACGTCTTTCCACTGGATGAGACCCAGAGCTGTGATAAAACCCCTGGAGATTGCAGAGGAGTACTCAGGAGATTTGCATAATGTGCAGAATGCCTCTTGAGTCTTCTGCTGGTACTAATGTCTGACCTGTAGAGATACCGGCGCTGATTCTCATTCAAGCCACGCTTTCCCTTGGCATGAATACCCCTTCAAATCAAGACAGAGGAAAGTAATAGATGGACTGAAGAGTATCAGGAGGAAAAGGGAACTGAAATGCTGCAAGGCATAGCTGGAAAAGCCAACATAGTATTCCAGAAATCATACTGCTGGTGGCATTGGAGAGGTGTTGTGCTCCCAGTGTGTATCCCCTGTGCCTCTGCCTTCTTTGTCCACCTTGTCTCCAGCTGTGGTGGAGGCACTGAGTGATAAAGCAGTGCTGAGTGCTGCTGCTGCTGCTGCCGCTGCGTCCTTCCTGCTACAGCAGCAGTCTCTGCTCAAGTAAATGCCTGGTCTGTCACAGTTCTCTGCTGCAACGCATTAGATTCATCCTTCCTCTCTCTCATACACTCCCTCCCTCTTTCTGCCCTCCTCCCTCCTTGCTCACTCTCCTTCGTTGACTTGCACTCAGTCACACGTGAGGAGACACAGTGGGAGCCTAGAATACAAATAGGCTGTCTTCCTTAAAGACGTGATTGTGCGCCTTGAATTTTTTGATTTTTTTTTTAAGCCAGTGAGGAGATGGATGGATGGAGTAGATTCTCTTCTGACTCGCTGTCTTTGATCTGCCTTGCCTCCGATGGACTGAGCTGTCTGGTCAGCTTTGGGATAGTGGCATCTCTGTCCCTGCTGGGGGAAAAAAAACTCAACACAGCCCTAACCACAAAGCACACTGAAAAGCCACATTCAATTAATATTTAATCTGGGAAAAGGACTTGGATAAAAATGGAAGGAACTCATATTCTGTTTTCATGAAAAAAATAAAATGCGGCGAAGGAAACATGCGAGAAACATCTCTGAAACCTTTTCATAGAATATATAAAATAGCAATTTGGAAATATCACTGTGAATTTTCCAAAAATATGATGGGCATATTTTGCTATTTTTGACATTTTATAGACATATGTTTAATCAAACATATGTTTAATGGGGGTGAGAGGGTAGTGCGGTCGTCCTTTGACCCCAGGGTTGGTGGTTCGATCCCAGCTCCTCCTGTCCACATGTCGAAGTGTCCCTGTGCAAGACACTGAACCCCAAGTTGCCCCCGGTGGAGGCCAGCATGGCAACTCTGTACCCATCGGTGTGTGAATGTGGTGTGATTGTAAATGTTTGTCTGTCTGTGTTTGTCGGCCCTGTGATTGGCAACCAGTCCAGACTGTTCCCCTGCCTCTCGCCCAATGGGATTGGCTCCAGCCCCCCCGCGACCCTCTGTGAATAAGCGGTACAGATAATGAATTAATGAATGTTTAATCAATCACTTATTATAAATTATTTCCAGATTTATCACTAATATAAATAATGTTACTTGCAGGCATAGTACTGTGCTAGACACTACAGGATCAAACAAAAGTAGCCTACATTTTGTTATCACATTCAATCAACGAGCACAGAGTGCAAAAGTGGTTGCATATTTTTACAGTGCATTCTGAACATGTTCTAGGGAGCTGATGCCACGTTCATGTCATGTGAAATGAACCATAACGGTGGGAACGTTGTTTATAGCTGCGACACTCGTTCAACAACAGGTGTAACACACTGAACCTACAGTTATCTGTCATTATATCACTATAGATAGGAAGAGATGGGGAAACAAAAGCATGTATGTACAAATATATGTTAGGACAGGTACCTTGAATGATGGACTTTGGCTGGTGTGACGCAGAAACTTGAATTACTTAGTGCCACGCCAAATACAGTGGGCCTTTTGGTAAAATATAGGATTCCAAGTCATAGGTTGTCAAGTTAACATAGCAGGAACATGACAGGTGTGACAAATAACATTAACCCTTTGCATTAGGTCTGTCAGTAAGTCATACCAGTGAGCCAGCATGACCCTTGTATTGGCGTACCTAAATGAAATGCAGACGTTATGTGCATGAAAATTGAAAACATCTGTGAGAAAGAAAGAAAAATATAGCAGAACCCTTTAGGCAGTTCACTGCCAACAGGACTGGACTAAGCACCTGTTAATACATACTTACAGTGTTTGAGCCACTCTAGTTACATTGTTATCTGACTGCAGACCTGTTGCCAATGCTCTGCCTGCAAGCTGATTCTTCTGGGCTTTGTTTGCCTTATCCTGCCTACCCACTGCAGACTGGAAGCCTGACTGACTATCTAGTAAAGAACCTGTTAGCTTTACCTTTCCTACTCTGATGGATCTGCTGTTCGTCCTGCCTTGCTGTATCACAGACAGATAGATACAATTAAAGTCCTGCTGTGCACTCGAAACTATCGGACTGTGTGTTTGCTATGGAAAGCTTTCGATGTAAGAAAGCTCATGAGATCTAGTGGTATGTATGAAATGGTCCAGCGTTAGACACTGAAATGGCTTACACATGCAGATAACACACACACACACACACGTACGCAGTACACAAAACACACAGCATTCTGAAAATATTAGGAAACTTTTACAATAATCTTGTGAGGAAAAAGATTATATTCCAGACTATAAACTGCTGTTATCCAGCTGTCAAACCACTAAAACCCTGTTCAGGAGTCTACAGATTTGTTTTTCATTGTGTACTAACTGAACTCCCATTCCCTACCTACTTTGTATTTCCTACTTTTATCAAAGTAATGCAGAACAAGCGTGGAATATAAATAATAAATAGCCATTTTCTATATAAATAATGTGTGACAAACACACTACCTTGATCCTTTAATGAGCCAGGCCTGCGAATGCAAAAAGATACCAGTGGAGGATGTATGTGCCTCTCAGGTCCAACATTAACATTCATGTGTGGTATCTTGTACAAGGCAGCTCTTGTGTAATAGCTGTAACAAGCTTAAAGGACTATTTCAGATCCTAGTTGAGAAACTGATAGAGACACGGAAGAAATTACAGATCATAGAGGTTAGAAACCTCGAGTCAGGTTAAGAATAACCTCCAAATGTTGGGGTTTTTTTTTACGTGCTCTTTCATTTTCCATCGCCAGAGTGCACAGGTGATTTCATCATCTCTGTCCATTTTTGCCTCTGATTACCTTGCCTTGTTTCCACGGCAGCTAAAGCTCACGTACTGTATGTTTTACTTCGACTGTGCTGATGTTTAGCTTTTCATTCTTTTTCTTTTCAACCTTGCTGGGTGGTGCATTAAATCAGTCATTAATTAAGGTAGATGCAACCTTTCATTATCCCTCGATTTACATTTTTAATAAGCTTTATTTGTGAATCTAGAACATAAATATAGCATATAGCATAAAGATCAACATGAAGCACCAGCAAATTGGATAAACTGGAAGACACAGACAGTGTAAAGTCAGGTGCTAGGTTACACAAAACATATCAGTGGCATGAACTACATACTAAAGAGCACAAAGACACAATATACATGTAGACATATTTTCTGTTTGCACTCTGAGCAATAATAGCAATCATTTCTTTTTTATTTATAGGCAGGAAAAACACAACTTTGTTACAGAGAGGATGGAAAATATCATGTGTTACCTCCACCCCTGTTATTGGGGGGCAGAATATTATAATTTTACTGTTGTTTTACTTGGATGAGATGTAAGAAGCAAAAAGAGACTACCTAAAATTAGAAAACATTGTTCAGTTGTCAAGCAGCAGCTAATCATTGCAGACTACATCTGATATTTTTGTCATTCTTGCCATATTTCTGCATCTGAAATCTGTGCCCCAATGCTTGTTAGTCTTTCCATGTGCACAATCCTTTTTCTAGAGAAAATAATTTAAACATACAGTATTTGTGTTTTTTATTCATTTCTTTATATTACACATTGACATTCAAATACTGATTTCTGTCTTTGATTCTCTGTAATAAAGAATACTTGTTCAAATAAGGATAAGGAAGAGGTTCTCTTTCCTCAGCCCTGAGCATTTTACAGTTTTACAGCCATTACTACATGCATTAATATTAACTTGAGAATGATTTATTGAGGTTAAGATTATGCAAGTAGGGTCTTTTAGCAGGAATTAAAACCTTCTTGAGGTTGCGCTCATTGTGAGACACCCTTGGAAATGGCATCAGCTATATGGCTCAGATGTAAAATGTAAATGTAAGCCTTAAATCACTGAATCACATCTATTACAGCTTGACGTTTATTCCTGGACCTGACCTGGACCCACATTTATCAGAATCACTCCAAGGAATCACAGCTGAAGTTGACTTGGGCTAAAAATAATTGTAGCATCCTTTGAAAATCTATGGTGTCAGAATTGTTTGAAACTGACAGCAGGTGCACAAAGAATGCCGTATTATAAGGCACAGTTCATAGTAGTATACCTACCGGAGGCGTGGCGGAGGTAAGCGTAGGTACTGTACGTATTACGTAATGTTCTCTGATTGGTTTATCGCTGCCAGCGTACGTAGTGTACGCATTACGTCCCTGTGTCAGCGGGAAATGGTCCGAAAGTCAATCAAGCGGAGCGCTTACCGAAGTCGCACAACAACATTTTTACAGATTGTGGAACTCAGTGCACACATAAGGCGCACCGGATTATCAGGCGCAGGGCCGATTTTTGAGAAAATTTAAGGCTCTTAGGTGCGCCTTATAGTGCGGAAAATTACATTTTCATTTGAACTGAAAATTTTGGAATCTCTGGAATCTGTCTTTTGTTCATAATTTTGACAAGAAAAGCTAATCATTCATCAATAGAAAACCAACATCCTTACCACCACCAAAATCCAATCATTGTTCATTGGTACAAAGCGTGTATGTCCAGCTATATATATATATATATATATGGAAGGATATGAGCGACTTTGACAAGGGCCAGAGAGTGATGGCTAGACAACTGGGTCAGAGCATCTCCAAAACTGCAGCTCTTGTGGGGTGTTCCTGGTCTGCAGTGATCAGTACCTACCAAAAGTGGTCCAAGGAAGGAAAACCAGTGAACCAGCGATAGGGTCGTGGGCAGCCAAGGCTCATTGATGCGCGTGAGGAGCAAAGGCTGTCTTGGCCTCCAATTGAGCATCTGTGGGGTGTGCTGTCCGATCCATGGAGGCTCCCCTATAGAGGATCCAAAGTCATCATTCACCAGGTTTCCATCCAAATGTAATGCACATTTTAATATAATTTCCAGAAAATAGGCAAAAGAAAATGTTAATTTATGTGCGCTTCCCTCCACTACTGTCATGTGAATGTTAGGAGTTAATTGAGATCAACAGTTGGTGGCACCAATTCTCCAGGCAAGTGCCATTAGATCATTGCAAAAGGAGAGGTGGTGTACAACAGTGTAAATCAATGTAGAAAACATGGAATATGACGTTTGTTGAGGAAGGTGTCCTCATCAGTCTCCGCAGATCTTCGGTGAACATTCAAGTCACCATTTATTCAATTCAATTCAATTCAATTTTATTTATATAGCACTATATCATACAGAGTTATCTCATAGCACTTGTTAATATAGAGCAAGTCCAAGCCAACTCTATATGTACAGACCCAACAATTCCACCATCAGCAAGCGCTAGGCGACAGTGGCAAGGAAACACGGCCT